>OZ024912.1:7776641-7924141 GCA_964017125.1 Flabesymbios commensalis
ATATATATATATATATATATATATATATATATATATGTGTGATTTATATAGTAACTAAAATAGCTGTGTTAGAATCAGTAACATTTTACCTATATATAACCATTTTAAGCTTGTTTTCAGCTACGTCGTTAACATTTTGTGGGGATGTTTTTAAAATGAGCGTGTAGATCGCTCTCACGCATCGCCATGATAAAAAACATTGATTTCCCTGTTCAAACAAATCTCACAATCCACTCCCACATCTTCGCGGTGTACAGCTGTCCACGCTTACACTTCATAGACACCACCAACATAAACAGAGCAAAACACTGTTTTTTTAAAAAAATTTCCCAGAGGGCTCCCATCTTAATATTAAAGAGGATATATTGAAGTACAAGTTCTCAAGTTTTGACAGCTTTATCATGGGATTGTAGACTGACTGGTAGACATTGAATATGATGCTTAAACAGCTCAACTCCCTGGTAATGCCTCGGTCACATTTCACAAAAGGGGCCTTCCCGGGCAGTTCCCGGGCTGTTTTTGGCCATTTTTGGTCGTCCCGCACGGGGCCCGGAGGGACCCCGAAGGTTACTTTTAATTCTAACTTAAACATGTTAAAAGTAACCCGGGCCCCGGTGAGAAATATACCATAGTTCAAGCCCGTAATCTGCCTGGCAGGGGTTCGGCGGAGCCACTGCCGGGATCCGCCAGGGACACGGGGGCATTTTTTGAAGGAAAGCACGCAGGATATCCGCCCGGGCCCCCTACGGGACCCGAGCAGGAGCCTGTGGTGTCCTGACTTGGCTTGTAGGGGACCCGGGCGGTGTCCCGGTCGGGACCCTTGTATAATCTCCACAGCTACTGAGAGACGAATTTATCAATGTTCAGCCAATCTATCAATAAATCAATCAATCAATTTAGGGTATTTCTCATTTTACAAACTGTGTTTGAAACTTGAATCAACTTGCATCGCAAAATGTATACAAATAGCCCACCCAGTCTTCAATTTTTTCTTACATTTGTGCATAGGCCTACTAACAACAATGTATCTAATAGACATGATACTTGATAAGTCGAGCAAAATAAGACATTAGGCTACACAACCTGTTTTTTATTAATAATTTAAAACACTCTTCCATATAGGGGGCCTATTACTTTTCTCATAGAAGGACACTCTGGACCTGCCACGGATCCATCCTGATTAAAGGTTGGAAGTATTCGTAGTGTTAGACCCTGTAAAAGGGTCTTGTATTGCCTGTTACTGGCTTTTAGAGCCAACCAGGGTCGAACCCACCGCATTCGTTTTGCGAGATTTAATTTTTCTTTGTATCTTGCTCTAGGAGCAATGCCGCAAGGCCAACGTTGTAACGGTCTCGCAAGCCTAATATCATGAATATAAGCCTGAGGCCAGCTGAATGAATAATGTCAGCAGTGTGAATATTTCTTTGCGTCGCTTTCTGCACAATAATAGCAATATCGCGACAGAAAGAAGCCCAAAGTCGGGACTACATTCTACTCTAATTGAATGACTTCAAGGGCTCTTTATAGTGCACAGTACCACAGACAGCACTACACACTCCAGACCCGTGGACAGTTTGGAGCACTGTATATGCACAAACTCGATGATGAACATCGCACCTAACCGGGATTTGAACCCAGTACCTCTGCGTTTCGAGCCACGACTGGACCGAATGATCCATCGGAGCCGGCCAATATTATATTGTCAGCAGCTTGCATCTCCTAGAGAATGTTGTTTAATATAAAAAACAATTAATATAGGGCCACGCCCCTATAGGCTATATACCCTTGGCAAGGGCATATAGGGTCCCGCCAAGTTGCCGGGACCCCTGAGAGGCCCTGCAGGAACCCTACCGATGCCCTGCCGGTGCCCGCCCAGTATCCCTTACACCTTACGGCCTCCGGACGGATCCCGTGAAGGATACCTGCGATAGACAGGGATATATCCTAACCAATCTAATAAACATGTCTGTCAAACTTTTTTTTGAAAGTAGTTTCTGCGTCAGTCGCTTTATAAGTATCGGAACATGATATGTTTACAATGATGTTTACCCCCTGGGTAGTAGTTCTACATACTCTACAAAATAACAGTGCCGTATTATTGTCTATTTACCTTTTTTATCATATACATGTGATGCATATGGTTTTACTTTATATCATGTTAGCATGTGAATTCAGAACAGTGTGCGGATGATAACCTCGTTCTGGGAGGAACTTATTCAATTATAACTATGATATAACGCAATTTTGCCAAAATATCAAACTATATAGATGAAAAAGACATCAAAAACCCCTAAAAAATCATTTGACAGTATAATGATGTCTGACATTGTATTCCTTGATTAAAAAAAACCAATCTAGACACTAAAATCGTCAAAATATGATATCTAGAAGCTAAGATATGTTGATTTTAGGTTCGGCTGGCAGCCATTTTGAATTATGACGGCCATCTTGTTTTATTAAATATTGTCTTGTGTATGAGATGCAACTCTCTGAAATTAAATATATATCATCAAACATTCAAATCATCATTTTATAAAAAAAGTCATTTTGTGCACTTTTTGCTAAAACGTAAAGTTGGGATATTGCGTTTCAATGGTCACGCGACCTAGGTCCTTCCAATGACCCCAAAAATAATATTGTCGCCAAAATGGCATTATGGGATCTCAAAACCAAAACTTGGGGCCAAAAAACACATTTCTAAGATTGCCGGGACTGTATACATAGCCGATTATTTTTTTTGACGGCCATTTCGGAAATATGCAAATTAGCTAATTAAATATGCAAAATCTCGAATGGTAACTGGCAGATTGGAAATCTACGGGGAAAAATACAATAGAAACCGTTGAAAAAAGTTTGACAGACATGTTTATTAGATTGGTTAGGATATATCCCTGTCTACGAGCACCGGCCGGGCCCCGGTAACGTTTTCATAGAAATCAGGACAGGTCTGTTCCGATAGCCGGCCGGGCGCCCACTGGGACCCGCCAGGGCTCCGGCAGAGTATCTGTAAAACTAGATTTGATCGTGACCACAGTGCCCGGGGCCCGCCAGAGACTTAGATCTCGGCCGTGCTCACAGCCCGGACAGGGCCCGGGCTAATTGTGACCTAAGCATTAATCATGTTATTGTTTACAATACACAGTCTATTCACAGATACACCTAGCGCTGATCGGTAAGCGGAGCGAGTCGCCTGGACCACGGCTAAGATACACCCAGCTAGGTCTACTCACTGTTCGTCGCTTGACGAGCTCTCGTCGATTCCAAACCATGACTTGACCACTGTCAGTGCCATATAGATCTATAGGCCTATTTGAATCCTCAACCCTATCAATATGTCGGTCAGGGTTTTAGGCTGATAAACTCACAGCAGGCTAGACACTGTGTCTAAAACAATTATCGCTAAATTCTATAACCACAGATTTCTCCCTTATGAGATTTATATTTTGTCTCGCTCGTATACCACACAAAATACAACCTCCCTTGTGTTTATACAAGTCTGCACGTGGTTATATCAAAGTTATTTGTTTATATCTCGGGATACTCCCGGCAAACACATACATTAAGCCGATGTTGGCTTAAAGCATCCTCCTGGCAGCAAGTCTTGACACAGCGAGGCCGTCAGGCCAAGCCTTGCTGAATTGGCCATACCATCCACCTATTGGGGTAGGGAGGGAGATTTAGATATTGAATATTCATTAGTTTTTCAAAAAATGTCTTTTTAATGTTGGCCCGCTGTCTGCGACGTTGGCTCACCATTAATTCAACCCTCATGCACGTTGCGGTGAGATGTGGTGGTCTGTGTCTGAGACGTTTCCGGTGAGCTACTCGGCCAGCAGACATGTGTTGTTTAATGTAGGGCCGGTGTCGTAGACAGTGGCCCCACATTAAAACAACACTCATGCCAGAGGTCAAACTTGGGTCAAACTGAAAAAATATTTTTTGAAAGTCCCCACTCCAATAGGCGGATTCAACCCTGTTTCAGCAAGGTCGGTCTACGACCTCAGGAATAGCCAGCCTTGCAGAGGAAGATGGCTTAAAGTAGGTGGGTCGCTATGATTCGCTGAGTAAACATCTAGTGCGCGCAATACAACGGCACACATGCGCATCGTGGTCAACGTCCACAGGAGTGGGGCCGTAATTTAGATTTAGTGAAACATTACGACCCACCTACTTTAAAGCAGGTGAGTCGTTTCGATTCACTGATCAATAATATTTATCTTGTGACGGCCCCACTTCTCAGAATGTTGACCACGCTGTGCATGCGGGTGGGCCCACAACGTGTGCTTGGAGAATCATGACGACACAATTACTTAAAGTAGGTGTGTCGTCACACTTCGAGGAATACACATTGTGGGCGCACAAGGAAATGGCATGCATGCGCAGCTTGGTCAACGTCCACAGGAGAGTGCGGTCCGTCGCAATCTAAATATTATGGTTAAGGGAAACATAAGGTTTTAAGGTTGGTCCAGCTTAATAAGCGACATAGACAACATTAGTTTTACACAGGTCTTTCCTACGTGGTTTTATCTATCAAGTGATTTTTTTTCAATTTGATATCATCATAAATGTTTTTATAGTTAGCTTTTTCCGATGGGTCTACGATCATTATAAATATTGTATTTCTTTCAGTGCGGAGATAGTCTCTCCTTTAGTATCTATAGTGCCTACCTCTCATTTTTGTGTGTATAATGACGGACATTACAATTCTGTACAAATCCCAGCAAAAACAACATATTCAAAAAATAATAATTCAATTTTGGGCTATCGTCGCAGTCGGTGGCCCTCGGTGTCCCAATATTAAACCAACATTGCCTCAATGTGTCGTGTTTGCTGATATACTATCGTATATTGCATATTCTCAAGTTGAATATAGAAAAAAATAGACAGCCGTTAGACATGGCCCGAAAAGAGAAAACCATGTTTTACTATAGAAAACTGTGGAAATTCAATTTGTGTTTGTGAGTTTGTATCAGAATTGAACATTTTTAAGAATAATTTTATAATTGAATGTGTTTTGTACATCACACGAAAAAATTCAAATAAAATGATTTTTACATTGAGGTCTCACCACACAAATGTATAGGTGCAAATTATTAAACAGTTTAATGTTAAGAGCGTTACGATTTTTGTTAATGTGGCGATTTTCAGCAGACTTACTACCTGGGCTTAGTTATTACCGTTAGAGGGGGCGGGGGCACCATTTAATCTCCAGGGTGAGGGTATGCATAATTTTCGAAATAAATAATTTCGAGCAGACTCTGCATGAAATAAATAATATTCCCAGAAATGTTCTATAAAACTGGGAATATGACGTGATAACCATGCTCAATAAAAACACAAGTATTTTCCTACTTATAATGACCGTGGCGCAAATATTTAAGTTTAGCTAACTCTAAGCCCTTGCCCTGCGAAGAACAGAGGGCCTATAATTATATCGTCTCAACACACATATTATTATGGCCCATACGCTTAGCGTTTTCCAAATGAACAAATAAACCTTGCATTTTTATCATTGATCATAATGTGCTCTTTCGAAATAAAAACGGGCCCTTATACATGTTAAATATCTTTTTTTATCTCTTTTCACATACAGGTGCATTGTCCCTATGGTTACCAATGCACGTCATCTATCGAAATTATACTTTACTTTTACATGCTTCATGTGACTCAGGTGTAAATGAGTATATGGTAGGACAGAGATGGCAATGTGTACTATAAGTTCAATGCGCCGAAAATGCAGGACTGTATACTCTCTCCGGGGAGTTGAAATGGCACACGAATAAGCAGGTCCAGTGACCAGGGGGTAAATGGTAAAGTCAGTTGATACGTCTTCAGACTTCATATCAGATTATAATATTTATGCTGATCTTATAAGACGATATATGCTACACTTCTTAAAATATGTGACCAATTATTACCACGGTTATTTTTTATGATACTGTTGTTGTTACAATACATTTTTAAATGTTCATAAGCTTTTTTTCGATAATTTGTACTGGTGTATATTTCTAACTTAGTAAATGTTTTTTTTTTATATTTTAAGGTTTGTGTGACGGAATTGTAGTAGAGGGTACCTGAACACTGAGCGACTTCTATTAAAGGCAGACAGAACCTTCTCCTCCCTAACAAGCTGTGGGCCATACGCTTTTGAATTTTAATCGGTGTCAACGGTTTTAGTCTACTAGCCACCCCCATTGGCTCTGTATGTTAACCTAGAAATGGTGATTCTTGAAAGATTTTATGGTTGAAATGGCTTATATAGGCCACGAGGATCAAGAAACTGCCGGATGCTAACTCGCCAATGTGTAGCATTTTTTTTAATTAGCCTAATTAGCATATTAATTAGGTCAATCACTAAACCGCTAATATCTCCCTTAATAATCTACATAGAGAGTTCATTTTGGTGTCTAGACCCATGTTTTCCCACCCAAGGGATCCATTTAAAATGGTTAGACATTTCTATTTAACATCAGGATTATTACTATAATTATTACTATAATTCTAGAACAGTTATGGAAGCATGGAATTGACATAATTAGCATATTAATCAGGTCAAACCTCTAAATCGCAATTTTTTTCTCTCACAAATCCACAGAGAGATTTTATTTGGTTTCTACACCCATGATTGTTCAGCCTACAAAACCCATGTGCCACATTTTGAGGTATTAAGCAGAGTTACGACACCATAACATTTATCTAATGAACATATTCATTAGCATATTAATTAGGTCAGTCACTAAACCGCCAGTATCTTCCTTAATAATCTAGACAGAGACTTTATTTTGGTGTCTAGACCCATGTTTTCCAACCTAAGGAATCCATTAAAAATGGTTAAATATCTCTAGAACAGATATGGAAGCATGAAATTGACCAAATTAGCTTATTACCAATTAGTTCAAACCGCTAAACCGCTAAATCTCAATAATTCACATGGATAATTCATTGCGGTGTCTACAGCCGTGTTGTCGATACAACTGAATATAATATGGTTTGAGATCTTTAGAAAAGATATAGGACATACAAGTTATATAATTAGCATATTAATTTGGTCAAACCGCTAAAACGTTAATTTTTCCTTAACACCTCACATACAGACTTTATTTTAGTGTCTACACCCAGGTTTTCGCACTAGGAATCCAAACAATATACTTGTGTATCTTCGGCATATAATTGGAAATGTAAATTGATCTAATTAGCATATTTATTAGACCAATCATTGCCATAAATTGTTATGCTGTATCTCACTAGGTTGTATACCAATGTTTGTATCTGAGCTAATTACAAAAATGAATCACACAACATAATACGTATGTTGACTTTTCAATAATATCAATATTCTTCATATATATCCATATATATATATTTCATATATATCCTTATAAAGAAATGATTTACTATAATTGTAACGATTCGAAGCCGTCAGCACATATCGTTTTCAAATAATCATCTCCATGAACCAAAAGAATAAAGCAAATTAATAACAGTAACATAGTGTACAGTTACACAGTACGATAACAATTAATACGATACTATCAGTGTGCTTTATGTTAGTAACTTCAAACTAGTAGCACCACCTTATAGCATTTCTTTACGAGTGTGGGTGTTCATTAAACTAATTATTTATCTACACAGATGAAATTTACGTACCATCACCTCATACAAACTATATTACACAATACTACAGAGTAGAAGGATAACATTGCTGTAAATGAACATGGTGAAAAAGCAAATCGTTAATCTTGAGAAATATGCTTTTTAGTAATAGTTAGTGATACTATAATCGATAATAATCAAGCAACAATAATAATAACGATACTGTACTTTACGTTATTAACCAGGAGCACATGCAAACATATACAGCTCTTTAATTTGTAATTGACTGACCACAATCTATTACAATGTACAAACTAAACATACAACATAGACACGAAGAGCTGATGTGGACATGCTTTTATGACTGTTGACAATATGATTATATCCATTATTATTCTGAACCTACAATGTTGAAATTTATGTACCATAAATTTACTATCACCCAATACAAACTATACACTAAAAGTTATCAACTAAAATTACAATGTATACAAATGGTTTTAGAAAACAAACATGCCGAATACGTAGATGATAACCCCACAATACAATAATTTGCCTATTCATATGCTAGGACCTACTCATCATGTCTTTCGTCAAAATCATCTACTTTCTCATATCCCCCATCCACATCAGCAGGTTCAAATAGTGTTAGGGAATTAAAACAATTACCACTGCCTTCAGATACACAGTAGCTGGTACACGATAAAACATTTTCTGCACAACTACATTTTTTGCTGCATGCTTTTTCGACTGCGCAGCAGCTGCAGCTAATTACATCCATGAGCTCTCCCGGTGCAACGGGACTCTTGGATAGCATTGACATCACGTGATCGTGTTCACTGACTTCCCACCCATTGTCTGTGATGTTCACAGAAGGTGGATCTGGCTTGTCCGCAGCCTTCCAAAGCAACACTTGGAGATGGGCTCTCTGGACATGAAGAGCCATGTTGTTCTCTGCTGGTGGAAGGGATTTGAAAGGAGGTGGATTCTTTCGCTTTCGAAAAATGTCATATCTTGCAGAATTGATTGTATTGCTCTTCTTCTGGGAGTAAAGTGCCAAGTAGAAGGCTCTCCTAGTACTGAGGCCAGTCCAGTGAGGTTGTTCTGGTTTAGAACTTTCAGCGCAGATACTCTACCCTTCCCATTCAAGTAAGACACGGTATCGCACCCTGAAAGAGCATGCATCCCCAATAGTCCACTGCAGGTACCACCAAGCCTAGAGACGATGTCATTGATGATTAACACTTTACCATCCCACTTTTCTATCTGAATGGGACATGTCACATTAGCTTTATGACACCAACACATCAAAAGAATAAACACGTCTGTATCGTCACTCAGGATGCGTATAGTTTGAACACCCCTGGACACCGCATGCAGCATGGAACTGATAAGTGATATGTCTGCTTCATCGTGCTTCACAATACTGTCAGCTCGGCTTACTGTGTGACACAAGTGCAATTTTATTTCCAAGGCCATCGTACTGTGTAACTGTACACTATGTTACTGTTAATAATTTGCTTTATTCTTTTGAGTCATGAAGATGCTTACTTGTAAAAGATATGTGCTGACGTCTTTGAATCGTTACAATTATAGTGAATCATTTCATTATAAGGATATATAAAATATATATATATATATATAGAGATATATATGAAGAATATTTATATCATTGAAAAATCAACATATGTATTATGTTGTGTGATTCATTTTTGTAATTAGCTCAGATACAAACATTGGCATACAAGCTAGTGAGATACAGCATAACAATTTATGACAATGCTTGATCTAATAAATATGCTAATTAGATCAATTTACATTTCCAATTATATGCCGAAGATACACAAGTATATTGTGTGGATTCCTAGTGCGAAAACCTGGTGTACACACTAAAATAAAATCTGTATGTGAGGTGTTAAGGAAAAATTGACGTTTTAGCCGTTTGACCCAATTAATATGCTAATTATATAACTTGTATGTTCTATATCTTTTCAAAAGATCTCAAACCATTTTATATTCATTCATTTGTTTTGACAACATGGATGTAGACACCGCAATGAATTATCCATGTGAATTATTGAGAAAAAATATTGGCGATTTAGCGGTTTGAACTAACTGGTAATATGCTAATTAGGTCAATTTCATGCTTCCATATCTGTTCTAGAGATATTTAACCATTTTAAATGGATTCCTTAGGTTGGAAAACATGGGTCTAGACACCAAAATAAAGTCTCTGTCTAGATTATTAAGGAAGATACTGGCGGTTTAGTGACTGACCTAATTAATATGCTAATGAATATGCTAATTAGATCAATGTTATGGTGTCGTAACTCTGCTTAATACTTCGAAATATGGCACATAGGGTTAATAGGCTAAACAATCATGGATGTAGACACCAAATGAGGTCTCTACGTGGATTTGTGAGAAAACAATGCGATTAAGTGGTTTGACCTTATTAATATGCTAATTTGGTCACTTCCGTGCTTTCATAACTGTTCTACAGATGTCTAACCATTTTAAATGGATCCCTTGGGTGGGAAAACATGGGTCTAGAAACCAAAATGAAGTCTCTATGTAGATTATTAAGGGATATATTGGCGGTTTAGTGATTGACCTGATTATTATGCTAATTAGGCTACTTAAAAAAATGCTACACATTGGCGAATTAGCATCTGGCAGTTTCTGGATCCTCATGGCCTATATAAGCCATTTCAACCATAAAACCTTACAGGAATCACCATTTCCAGGTTCACTTTTTGGCTAGTAGACTATTTCAAAATCAGCTGAGGCTTAAAATCAACATGTTCAATATGTTTAATTATTATAATAAACAATCCCGACGGTAATATCACATTCAAGATAAGGACTTAAAAAATCACCTTACTTGAATGTTCACGTTATCAGTTATGGACTGTATCAGATCTATAAGTGACCTACAGTACGGTCTGATGTCGAGTGTCGGGTGATTTAGTGTTTTATAAGTGAGATAATGGGCTCTAGAACCAGGCCAATAATAGTAACGTGGATTAGGGGGCGACCAGTCAATTACTAGGGGTTGGGCGGGGGTGGGTGATTTTGCTGGATTTTATACCTGGACAATGTTTTTATTTCACCTCTTGTCTGTATAATTTATTTTATTTCACTCTCCGCCTGAAGCAAAATATTTATTTCACTTTCTTACAATTTATTTTTTCTTTCTACAAAGTTGGATCTCAAACTAGGCTTAGTATTGATGCGGGGGTTAAGGAAACGAGCGAAAGGAGTCTAAAGCCAGGGAATTTTTTTTTTGAGGGCCATTAAATATTTATTTACAGCATGTCCTTCAGACAAATCTTTATTTCATGGAAAGGGAGGGGTCTCTAGGGTTGTGGTTTAGCACCGCTGCCTCTCACGCTAGGGTTCGCGGTTCGTTTCCCTACGGCGGTTTGAGAGAAACAAAAACGTTTCTTCCCCATCCACTCGTAAGACTCAGTATTGTGGGGAGCCTCCGTGACTGAGAGGTAGCGTGCTCGGCCTCAGACTTCCAGGGTTTGAATATCGAATCCTGTGTCTGGAGAGCAATGTCATCTCACTCATCCGACCATCCTCAAGAGGTTCTCTTGGCCTAATTTAGTTTGGATGTGCACAAAAGTCTCAAAATATTTATTTTAAAAATATTCAAGTCCCCCCACCCCCTGGAGATTTAATGGTGGCCCCTTAATTACTGCCAGCAAGCAAGAAACCCGATGTTGTTTTAATGCTGGGCCAGTGTCAAAGACGGTGCATCAGCATTGGAAAAACATTGGGTCCATGGGTCGTGTTTTCTGTGTTATGACTACCCAGCAAACACAAAGCGTTTGTATGACATTTAGAATACATTGTACATTTATTATACGGTGTATAAATGTTATACAAAGTTTTTATTCAATTTGAGACCAAAGGATTTTTCAATGTGAAATCATAATACATGTCTTAGTCAGCTCTTTCGGCTTCATTTGAATACATGTATTGTGGGTCTACGGCCATCATAATTGTTTTAATTTATTCAGTGCGATGACCGTCAGAATCTGACGTCTAAAAACGGTCCCCGCACTGAGAGGGTTAATAAGGCACAACTTATTACTACTCACATGAATGATACCTCACTAATTAACCCTTTGACTTCCAGGCCGGGGTGCATGCCAGGATCCAGATATACTGGTGTACGAGTTCTATTTTTCGTCATTTGAAGCTGGAATTGCTAACGCAATTTCCAGCTTCAAATGACGAAAAATACATAAATGTAGTATATATTTGACGAAAATTTGTATCATTTTATGGTTACGTTCATTGACGAATGACGACGGAAATTTCCGTCATGTATGGTAGTGAAAAGGTTAATTAAAATGTGGAAAAAAAAGGTCAGAAACATCTGGAAATGAAATGAAAAGCTAACAAGTACTATCTATCTTTTAAAAAAAACATTTTGAAAAGTAGTTGCAAATTTTGTATTTTCTGTGTTTTTGTGTTAGGCTACTTAATAATTTAAATTACGTTTTTCACGAACTTATAGATTACGGAGCCTTGGCAGATTAACCCTTGCAGCTCGGGGATCGACTTTAGACGAAGTCGATCTCCGCACTAAAAGAGTAAAACATTATAAAGACCGTATAACACAGGTATTCAAATGAATCAGAAAGAGCAAACCAAGACATTATTGATGATTTCAAATAGAAAAAGTATTTTAGTCTCCATGGTTTATACGAAAGTATTTCAACGCTTTAACGGTTAACGTTTTTTAACCTGTTATACTGTAACAGATTCCCAGGGCTCCGTACCAGGTAATCACATCGATAACAAAGTTAATATAGAACTTTGATAACAGTACAAACATGACGGTTATGATTCATATATCACGAACTGGTGCCAAACACAAAAAATAATGATTGCTCAACTTCGGGTCAGTGTTGGCTTAACGTGGGAAACGTTGGCCCATCATTGAACCGCCTCTTGCGTGCCGTTATCACGATCACCTGCAAGCTGAACCCCACTCGACAGCTCACGAATGCTCACGATTCTAAGTGTTGGATCACTATTGGGTTAATTATTATCATGGCCTGTTTTCTTGAAGTGGTTTGTTGGGAACCTGGGCCGGCATTCTCACAGCAACCGACCCGTATCTGAGGGATGTGATTGGTCGAGATGTCCATCTCGACCAATCACATCCATCAGATGTGGGTCAGTCCCTTTCAGAAGGCTGGACTTTATCCTGTGCTTTCATAATTTATGTCCGTGTTTTAGAGTACAGTCGATGATGCGTAGACTTATTCTCAACATAGCTTGTAGTCATGTAGGATAACACTAAGAACACCTTTATTAGCAGGAATCGATGTGATAATAGGCCTGTTTTGTGGTGGGGCAACGAGTTGTCCAATTCAAATGAGGATTTTTTCACCACGGACATAGATTGATATCATGAAAACACCAGGGCCTTCATTCAAACCCTTATCGGAGACACCGAAAAACAAAGGTAAATAAGATTTTTTACTATGACTAATTAATTTTGCCTACGTATCGAACAAATCTGGCAATATAACATGCTTATCGATTGAGGAGATTAAATATACTAATATTATAAACATACTATGTTTATGTTACGACTACTAGTATTATACATACAATTATTAAAAACCCAAGTGGCATTCATACCCAATGAATATTTTTATACAAGATTCAATCAAGGAGGTTAAAACGTTTCTTTTTAACTTCCTTGAGCACCCTCTTATCCTGTTTAACCCTTTACGCCCTCGCGATGCATTAAAGCATCATTTCGCATCTCCGAAGAATGGCTTATTTTCCTGAAATCTGGTGGTTTTAGAACACAAATTTTCATGGAACTCTTTTATATAACAGTATATTTTTTTCATTTGTTAGCCACTTCAAGTCGTTTTCATCCATTACAAGTCGAGAGTTGCGACAGCAATTCGCGGCTTGTAGTGGATAAACTAAGGTCAATGGTAAACTCAGGTTTGAAAAGGTTAGGTTCGAAAATTAGCTAATTTGCATATCCAAGATGGCAGCCATGGGCTAATTTGCATATTCAAGATCGACGTGAATGCTCTCCAGTCGCCAATATTCATCCTATCTTCGCGAAATCTCTCCTGAACATCCTATGATGGATTATCCTATTTAAGTTTGGAAATCAGGTAATTTGCATGTACATGATGGCAGTTATGGGCTAATTTACATATGAAGATCAACGTGAACGCTCTCCAGTCGCCAATATTTATTTGATCTTCGCGATTTTGTTTTGAACACCCTGTGATAAATTATCCTGGTTGAGTTCGAAAATCAGTTGATTTACATATTCAAGATGGACGCCATTGGCTAATTTGCATATTCAAGAACGACGTTTACCCAAGCGCTCCCCAGTTGCCAATATTCATCCAATCCTCTCAAATTGTTTTTTAACACAGCCCTCTGATGGATTGCCCTAAAAAATAGCTGATTTGCATATCCAAGATGGCAGCCATGGCACTCCTGTCATATAGCTCCATTGTTACTACATTAGCAATAAACTTTTAATTGTGGAAGGTGGAGACTTTTTCATATTTGCTCTGCCAATGTAAGATCTAGTTGAATATGTCTATATTTATATATATGTCTATTTTTCATATAAAGATATATTTTTCGTCAATTAAAGCTGGAAATTTTGTGAGCAATTCCAGGTTCAAATGAATGAAAATTACAAGAGAATCAATTCAGCAGGACAATGGTCAACCCTTAGAGGTTAAGCCTGATTTTACCATAATCATCTTCACCCCCTACAAGCCGCGAAGTGCTGTCGCAATTCCCGACTTGTAGCGGATGAAGATGATTCGATGTGGTTTGAAAAATAAAGAAAATTGCCATGTATTGGTAAACCAGTTTCATAGAAATTTTCATTCTAAAACCCCTAGTTGTAGAAAATTAAGTCTGTTTGCACGGGTATAAAATGATGCAATGGTTCGATGAAACGACTCAACTATTACAGTGTATATCAATGTTGTGTATATTGTTTTAACTTTGTAAGAACAATATCAAAATAATGTGTTATACACGCAAAATCACAAGAAGTCTTTCGTAATATAGTTAGTTATTTGGACTATTAAGAGTTACATATTGCTCGTTTCTGTACTCTACACACCCAGGCTACACCCTGTCACGGGTAAGTGGTTATCGAGTTCGAAGTCCCCTTCCCTCCTTATTGTATCCACAATAGATTAATTATATTCTGAGGCACACTACACGGCGCTACCGGGCTTCATGTAGGCTAGGCTCAGGCAGGCGTCAGTCATTAATGCAAGGTAATCCCCGAATGCAGATATTTTTAAAAGGTTACATCCGCCGGATGTAGTGTAGCTTATAGCATTGGATTTCCCCTCTGTCAGAAATGACGCACTGAGTGAAATGCGTCCTTTTTTGGCAGCATACTGTCGTAATATTTTCACTGAGTCGATCCATATATAGCCTACATACAGATAATCGCCAAATTACCAGAGTGGTATCCATAAACACATACTCATTTCATATTGCAGTCATGTAAGCCATTTGACATGGTAATCTCTTCTCTCCACTCAAAAACTACATGAATCATACTCCCAGTCATACGTAAGATGGTAATATGTTGCTAACAGTATAAATTGCAAAACAATATATTGTAACTAATGGCCCCTAACATTATGACAATATTATCACTTTATTGTCATATGTATTGCTGAAAATCAAAAATACCTCTTTGCCAGGATAGCAATGTATTTTTTTATCCCACAGATTGCGTCTCGCTTGATGCTTCAAAGTAAAAGATGGAGAAGGCAGATTCAGTGCGAAAACGAGGTCAAACATTAGACCTCCATGGCAACGCAGAGATGATAGCCAGGTCAGTTAACTTTTGAAATAATGATGGGGTGTCTTTAATATTAGTATTCACCAAACAAACACGATACTTTAATGCAATGCTGGGCCAATCTTGGCCCAGAATTGGTTCAATGTATCGCGTTTTCCCCGGCAAGTTTGCTTATATATTAATCAATCAACGTGTGTGGCACTTTGTCGTACAAAACACCAATACAAAGGTTATGTATGATGCAATTACTTTTTTATTATTTAATATACTGTATTAATCATGTAATGAAAAACACAAATAGTATATAGATAATATATCTACACATAGCATCTATATTATGTATATTATAAACCTACTAAATACCAACTTAATTACAATGCTTTGCTATTGATTATTCTTATTTAAAGTTTGCACATAAGACGTGTACACATATAAAGTGATCATATATACTGTTACAAAGGTGCGATGTGTATATTATAACGCTATTCCCTTGCATAAACATATCATATTATACATTTTCTTCACTTTTTATGTGGCTGATGCTTGTATGATCTTAAAATATGTCCTGGTTGCCAAGAAATATCACTGATATATTTTTGTAAAATGTTGATTTATTAACATACACTAATTTTACATTATTTAATAATGCCGAAAAAAACCCATTTACTTATACTTCATTCGGGGAGAATGCTGTCTGATATGTTCACACTACTTACTATATTTTATAATTAATTTTGTTTGTCCACACGCATTCTTGTTTTATGTGTTATTTATGATGTGGGAGCTGTGTAACTTTTTTTTTGAATAGTTTTGTTAAACATACTTGTCTTCTATTGATGATATCGAAACACACTAATCAAACAGACACACCGTACACACATACATGTGTACAAATACTGCTATGCCAATTGTGCGACTTTTCCATCTACATGCAGCATGGCATCACTCTGATAAATTTTATTCACCGGTTACGTCAATGCAAAAAGGCTGTTGAAGGTGTCAGTGACACTATTTTAAAACCTTTAAGTTGTACTGATAACAATTATTTGTGTAAATCACAAATATATATGTTCATGAAAATGAGCCTGTTGCTATAAATCAGTCGTTTTATTACCATGGTTACGATGTGTAAGATCAAATCTTGTAGCACACCTGACAGTGCTTTTCTCATTCAGGTCCCCAGTGCCTCATCGCTGGCATGAAGTAACAACAACATGTCTTTTATAGTATATAATAAGACATGGCTGGTAGGTGGGGTGACAGGGCTCACTTTCCGGTTTACAGCTAGCGGTCCTTGCTAGTTCACACTCTGCTCAATTCCGCCCTACAGTCACATCTCCTTTTATTATCTTCACATGCAAGCTGTGGTGTTATATTACTTACAAGTGGCGAGAATTAGCGGCTTGCATAAGCGCCTGGTTTGTTTGACCAGATGTAGGAGTAAAATGCACCTTTAGAATCCGGTTAGTTCTTACTGCGCTGACTTGTATCTTTCATATGCATTTGATCCCAAACTTGTATTTTACCCTTTTTGCAACTAATATATGTGAATTCATTGCTGAAATCCTGGATTCTACACGACGATCAAAAGTGTGTAGCTCAGCTAAGTAAGCACAAAAACAAATTGTGTTTGTGACTAGTTACAAATGCTATTGCACATGAAAAGACCATGATTTTTTTAGGGGAACAAACGTCTGTTTTACAAACATGAAGCTATAATTTCTGAATACTTAAATATATACCTTTCGCCATCAATGAAAACATAGCTATCAGTAAGTTCTCATGTCAAATTAATTTTCCCCAACTCACATTTCCAACAGTATTTTCAGAGTGATGTGAAACCTTAATAGATATTTTCGTTGTTAAATTTTCACCATAGGGGTTAGAAATATTTCAGACATTTTAACACATAGTTTATATGACCATAAACCATACTTTATATTGATATGGATCCCCTACAGCTAATAGATGAAACTGATTTAATCTGATCGATTAAACACGGAGGCAGTTGACGACTTTGTCTATGAGTTCACTGCATGTAATAAGTATGATATATTAAATGTTGAAAAGCGATGTGACCCAAATTCATACTAAAACCTTTTGCATTTAATCATTTCAACTTCTATCAATGAATATAAAAAAGATGTTTCAAGCTCTGTAATACTATTTGAAATAAAGTACATTGTATATGCCTCGCCCCTTCCCTTTTCCGGAATTGACTCAAACTTTTGGATTCTACAAACGTCTTATTATGTCTTCTAGATCACACTCTTTTCGAATGGAATATTAGCCATTCCGGATCATGTTCTCCCGAATCTTCTATATGTCTACTCTTAAACATTCATCTCTGGAAATACTTTGTTTAGTGGTTTGTTCTTTCCAGAAAATAAAGTTTTCTGTATCAACAGCATCCAACTGTATCCGATTTAGTTCTTTGATTAAGCTGACGACAGTTAAGTACTGTGTCAGACAATAATTATATGACAAAAAAAGAAGACTTATTTATATTATCCTAACTCCATACAATTTTGAAGAACATAAGCGCAAGCATAATAAAGCATAGGCAAGATATTGTTAAATTCATAATATGTAGGGGTATTTATTTATTCAGATAACTATCAAATTGTAAAGATGAATTTATTCAATTAGAACAAGCTTTTGAAGCAAAATAAAAAATAAGCACAAAAATGTATTTCATTTCAGCAACAACCAACCTGAGGTGTCCAAAGGAAAAACAGATTTCATCATATTATGTGAACAAAGAAATGACAAATCAGAAGTTATGTCAGGACTTCTGAGTAAACTTAAGTCTAGATCATTGACTGGACACATCATGAAGGAGAGCATTCTTCCGGGTGACAAAAAAACGAGATACTTTAGCAATGCGATCTCTGACACAGACTTTGCTATATGCTTTTTTGAGGGGAAAAAGGTTTCATTTTTGTACATTAATCAAATTAAAATGAGCGACTCAATAAAATTAAAGCAAGAAAAGGATGGAGCGATTATCCCAGTATTTGTGAACATGACAGCTGATGAAGCTGATGAACTTATAGAGCGTTATCCTCCCCTGAGGTTCCTTACATTATATGCAGCATCTTACACCGGAGAAGAAGGCTGGGAAAAAAGACTGATCACTAAACTCACCACTCCATCTCTAGGTGAGTAAATAATAGTGCTTACAAAACCCATCTTTAGGTCACTGAATGATAATATCCAATCTATTTAGTCTCTATATTTATGTGAATAAATTCGTGCAAGAGTGGATTTGGCTGCACACAAGTCATTGCAGGATCAGCGTTTTGGTCTTGCAACATCTTGTCACCACGGCTCTTGCTCTGCAGATCCATGGGAAAATAAACAAGTCAATATAGTTATAACCTAACACTTGTAATGCTGACATATTTTTGAATAGACTATGGAGACCAGAAGGTTTCTCAATTCGAAATCAGGAATGTTTTAACTCTCAGTGCGGGGAGTGTCTTTAGACGTCAGAGTTTAACGTCTACAGACGTCACATTCTGATGTCTTAAGACGCTACCCGTGCTGAAAGGGTTGAAATAATTAATCAACATAACTATCATCCGATGATCACAGTCTCTGCTGGGTATCATACCCTACCTATGTCAAATCACGTCACTGCTAGTGCAGCTTTATTAGGTCCAAATTACACAACACATCTTGATAAATTACTATATAATAACAATCATTGGATGGGTGGGAAGATCCCGTCTCTGTCAGGGTTGAGGGGGAGGCTTGGGGTACTACCTGTATCTGCGTTCTTGACAGGCACAGCCCATGCATTGAACCCCTTATCACTAACCTAATCGGTAGGAGGCATTAACGGAATTTGTGGTTGCTGGATTTTACCAACAAGTGTCTCTGTGTCTCTGCATTCTTTTTCAGTAATATCTCAATTACGTTAATCGATGTGTATTGTTAAAATTTGATGTTGAAATATTGTTTTCTTCACACTCTACCTCATCTTTGCGAATAAATTGAAGTATTCCATAAGGTCTATGTAAAATATAATTATATGCTCGAATCTGAACATAACATACCTATTTGACAGAACATCATCTTCGTGTTTACTTCAATAAGGAACTACCCAGCATGTGTATGCCATTGTTAAGGCTCTCTGAGGAAGATTGGCTGGCAGAAGTTACTCCACTTATATATGATATCAAAAGCTCCCATGAAAGCAGAGCAGTAGACGTACCTCGTTCAAGTGTTTTGAACATCATCAAAATCATTGAAAAAAACCCAGCAAAAAGTCAAATCCTATTATATGGAGAAGCAGGCGCAGGAAAATCTACAACTCTTAATGAATTATGCACTTTCTGGAAAAAACGGATAGGACTAACAAGGAGATTTGCTCATGCATACTTGATTTCAGTTAGAAACATTGTCAGTCCATATGCGTCACTTGAGCATATAATCTGTCAGGATTTGGAAATGGTCCCTGAGCACGAGGAGCAGTCAGTACGACGCTTCATCAAATTCAACTCAGCATCTATCATATGGTTTGTGGATGGTTACGATGAAAAAACAAGCCATGGAAAAAAGGAAACAACCATAGATAAATTGATATCGGGAAAGGTTGCGCTACGATCTACAGTATTTGTTACAAGCAGACCAGCAGATGTTAATATTCTGTCATTCATCATGAAAAATAAAACTCTTGAGATTCATGTGAAAGGTTTTGATGATTCAGGTGTGAAGGGTTATTTGAAGAAGCTTCCCAAGGACTGGGCTCCAAGTTATCGAGATCTTGTAGTGAAAAGTTCTATTCCCAGAGAACTGTTAAGGTCACCACTTATTGTTGCCATGGTGTGTTACATTCATAAGCAAGCTAACAATGGCTCACAACAAAACATGCAAGACATTATGAAGTTAGTAAGCACCCGTTCTGTTCTGGATGCTGCTTGTGGGGTTTTTCTGGCAATAAAGGAAGAGAAGACGAAAGGTTGTGAACTTTCACATTACACTGGCTACAGAGATGAACTACTAACTGAAAAGATAAAAGGTTTTATTAGAACAATGACAAAATTTGCTTTTCAGGCTATAAAGATGGGCAAATATGACATACCAATTGAAAAACTGAATAGAAAAAATCTGTATGAAGTGGATCTGAAAAATATTGGCTTCTTTAATTTAAAAAAATCAAACTATTCTTTCATCCACCCGTTGTTCCAGGAGCACGCTGCTGCATACCACATGGAAGACAGTGGGGACGATCTGAATCATGGACTAGCTTTACTCGAGAAGCCTGGTCTAATGACGACTAAACTAGGAGTGTTTTCAAACCCACTTTTGTTTGTTGTTGGAATTAAATCATCTGTACTAACATTGATTGGAGATACAGCAAAAGAACTATCGGTGGCTAACGTGAAACAAGAAGGTGAAGCAACATTCAACTGCAATAACCGGGACCTGGAATTGTCATTTCAAGCACGTCTATTCCACGAATGTCATGACTCGGATATAAAAAACGTTTATCTGGACAAGATGAAGCAGTATAGAACACCAGTTGACCCTGTCACTCTGTCACATCAACCTCAGATACAGGCATCTGCTTATATCACTCTGGTAGACGCTCTAGGACTGGATGGATGTTTACATCTTCTCAAGCGAGTTCACCAAGATGCTATGATTATGATGATGTAACTCTATCAGCACCAGAAGGCAATACAACCCGCTGCATAACAGACACCATCTTGATCAGCTGCTTACCTGTGATTGACCTGATTCAAACTAAACAACTAGTGATTCAGTATTGCAGTCTTCAGGTTTTAGCACACACAGTTAGAAAGTGGAAGGTATTTGTATTTGCATATGCATTTATACAATATCATACATATTGCTTCTGTTCAACATTGTAATTTTTAGATACTATTTTGTATAAGTATATATATTAATGAAATCATATGATGTATTATAACATTTCTTAAGTTAAGCTGCATAACTGTTGTGTTTATTTCGTTAAAAGTAACCTAAAAAGTACAAAACAATCATTCATATTGTCTTAAAGGCTTTATAAATGCACTAAAACTGGGTAAATGTAGCGGCATTAGCTCACCATCAAGTATTATGGAGTAGTGAATCGGTTTGTGTACAATATGTATATAAAAGTGGTGAGTTTATGGGCCAATATAATGTTACATTGGACAACACCAAACCACCTTAATTGCAAACACTAGACGTTGAACTGAATCGGTATAATGCTGGGCCAGTACCGCAGACAATGGGCGCAGACAATGGGCCGACATTAGTCTGCCATCGGATCAATGCCTCGTGTTAGCTGAGCTCACAAACCAGCGGTAGACGTCCTGAGACTAGGTCAAACGGTTACAGTAAAGTCTGATGTTTTAAATATTATTTTATTTTACCGCATAGCGCGATTTATATCACTGTCAGTGATGATTTACGATGAAACAAAATATATTCTGATATTGTCTAGTAGCATTTGGACTTTATTTTGAAATGCCCAAGAAATACAGAATAAAAAAATGCAAACGTTTTTCAAGAAAATTACGAAAATCAAAAGAGCGAAAAAGATGATTTTCATTACTGAATTTGGTGAAATTCCGCCACAATTTCCCATGGACTGGGGGAGAGCGTCTTAACATCTGAGATGTTGGCCCACACCTAAAAGTACTATTCCGAAGTGAGTGACATACCGGTACCATAATACCATACCGATACCTAAATTAAACATGACATTATATGCATATCACACAAAGTAATAATGCCTAGATATGTCTAAATGACGTGAGATAATACACTTTTTACTGTGATCACTTAAAATAATAAGAATAATATTGAAAGTCTTCCACTCTTTTTTAAATGATGGTCGTTATTTGCCACTTGGTACTTTTAATGTCCTGATTATACAGACTGTGTGTCTTACTCCGCTGTGATCAGGTCTTTGTTTTGGTGGGGCAGCAATATTAAAAATCAACAAACTTAAATCCTTGATAACTCAGTAACCGGGAGAGTAACAAAAATAAATAAAACACCATGGATTAATCTTTTGCATGAAATAAACAAAACAGTTATGCAGCTTTAAGTTACTATATATTTGATGTTGATTTAGTTTTAAACTGTCTTACAATTTGTTATGTGTTCTGTCAGACAAGTCATTTGAAAGCAGATGGAATTTCCGAAATCATCTTACAGAACATAGATTGTAGTGTCAGTGAGCTACATGTGTTGCTGAGGATATTACAGAATATCAGCCATTGTTGTCTAATTATAAATGGATCATGTAGCATCAATCAAGATGAAATTGAAATACTGGCTGAGCCGAGGATGCATCTTCAAAGCCTTATTGTGAAGGCGAGTATGTCCACACAAACCCTCAGTGATCTACTAGAACCTCTTGTGATTAGTGAAGTTAAACTGCAAGATTGTACAATTGTGGACAAAGACGAAGACGAATTCAGGTGATTTGTAACTGTTTATGCGAATTGTTTTCACATTGTTTTTCAAGTATAAAATAACCTTAAATATACTGAGTTCTTGTTGCATTGTTACAGATTGTTACAACGTATCCTGAGATACATAGAGTGAAATGCAGATCCCACAACAATTACATTTATGTCACGTATTCACCATCCATGGACGAATTTCCTGATTATGATGATGTCTACCACAGAATACGAGTGAATCAAGCTATGTCTCTTCAGGTAACATGACGATTATTATGAAAAATATCAGTGGGTTTAATAATGTAGTGCTTAATTGAATAGTTCAGAGATTGAGTATTCAATTACTTGTGTCTATATAAAATATTCATGTAATTGTTCAACCAATGTCATAGCATATGTGATATGTATTTTAGACCATTTATGCATTCTTCATTCAAACAGAAGAGATGGAGATGGATTTATCAATAGTATGTACTATCGTGACTATTACTTTTATTGGTATTTACTCTTTGCTTTAATATATATGTGTTGCTAGCAAAGTGAACTATGTTCTAAGCGCTTATACTATCAGGTGGCCTCTGCTTTGTATTGAAAACTGTGGAGGTGGATCAAATTTGCTCTAAATTTCCCCAAAACTAAATACATACAGTGGCGTGCCCAACATAATTGGACAATTTTTCCACATTGTATAGCCAAAATGCATTAACCGGTAATTAGCTACTGCTTTTTAACTTCGCAGAACAGTTTTTGGCCCGACATTTTGTTGAGTGGAGTCATGCCTTTACCCTTACTTTTCACCATGCAAAGTGGCTCAAGGTTTTTATATTATATGCGTTGCGCACCTTTATGGATAATTAGACAACAGGCCTACTTTATCCTCTCTATGACACTATTTAGCTCGAGCAACTATTCAAGTATTTAATTGATTTGTGGCCCCAAATTGTGATAATTAGTACTTTGCGCATACATGTAAAACACGTGGCTCTCTGCATCTGACGTATTGATGCTGAGCTGTCAGCTCTATTGTCCCAATGAGCTAAACGTCATGCCTTTGCTTTTGAAAATTTCGATATCTGATAACAAGTTTTGTATATCAAAGTTAAGTCAGCTAATTTCTCTTAAAATACGTGTCGAAATGACAAGTGTTCCATTAATGCTGGGACAGCAATCACAGACCCAGTAGGTGCTGAAATAGACAGTATGTTGTGTTTAGATTAAACTTGTTAGAGGCCAACTGATCCCTTTGAAGTAGCAACAAAGCAACAGGAGCAACCGATAGGCTGTAATGTTGGATTTGTGCAGTCTGCCAGGTTGGTCCGACAGGAACCTCATGTTGGATAATACGAGCTGTGATAGCAACAGCAGATATCAAGCATCAGTGATATCAAGAGGGGTTTCCTGCTCCCTGTTAGGATGGATTTTATATAAACCTCAGCAAGAGAGGAAATATTGTATTACGTGTGATGACCACTCTTTGTGATAATGTACACAGCTGAACACCAACTGCTGGGCACGCCACTGACATAATCATACTACACAACGTATTCATATTAAGTTTATTGTGACAAGTTATTTTTGCAAGCAGGTACATAAATGATGAGAGAGATGCCAAGACATTCTGTAATTGTTTCTCTAGTGTGACTGTATGTGAACGACCACATGCAAGATTTCCTTATTAAATTTGTTCTCTTTAAATGTTATTTGAGACAACAATCTTCACTACCACGTACCTCATGTAACACATGTAGGTATACTTTTCAGGATGACATATCAGGGAGCACAGATAGTTTTATATTGGAAAGAGCTGAAATAGATATGATAAGCATGCAACATCTGCAACATTACATTAAATTAAAATCACCACAAATGGACTGTCAATTTGAGGTAACAGCTGAAGAAGAATGTGGAGTGGAACTTGCATATACAACTTCTACTTTTTTATCCAACCTGACTGTTATGGATGCAGATTTAGGAGGAAGCGTGTCATGCTGTCTAAACCAGAGTAACGATGACACTGATCAACAGGTAAATCATCAAAACATCTGCTATCAGAAGAAGAATTCATTAGCCCAATATACAAGTAAAAATAAATTCTCAAGGCTACTTATTAGTATTATTAATGTTTCATATATAATTTAGCTTTTTTATTTTACATTATGACAATGCGAATTTTCGTAATGTTTTGAAAGAATTCCCGTTCAATAACTATCCATTTAAAAATGCAAACAACTGTGTTTACATATTATGATATAGTTTTGTATGCTCATATCATTAACGTGCCCTGAGACAGGATTAGTCACCCTGTAGAGACTTCAGTTGTATTCGTTCTCATTCTACCCCTGAATGCGATGAGGCCTTTTCCACCTAATTGAGCACCCCTCTCCACGCGACCCCCAACTGTCGGCCCCTCCCCTAAATTTCAAACTCCGCCCAAAATTGTGAAAGTGGTACATGTAGAACAAATATAGCTTTTTTTGCAATAAATATGTTACCCATACATTTCTAATTCAAGTATGTCATAGCATACATATTTTACCATAAATAGAGACACATATACCGTTCTGAATCATTTTGTTGACTTTATATGAGCACATTTAATCTCGAAATTACGTATTATTTTTCAAAATGAAACCACATATTTTGCGTGCGTTTTCGTTCATAAGTAGATAATTAAGGGGATTATATCGACACAAAATCACAAGAATAAGAGTTTAGCCACTGTTTAAACTGTTTTTGATTTATTAGCTGATGTAATCCCCCGTTTTAGGCTCTAATTATTCAATTTGTAATCAGAGGTGGCAATATTTGACTGTATAATCCAGTTGTACACACTCTATAATCGTGTGATAGGCTGTACAAATAACATTTCGCAGATGGCAAGGACACATTGCTGCCTTAATGTTGGGCCATTATCATCGACGCTGTCACAAAGTTGGAACAGCGTTGGCCAAGTTCTCGCCTCGCTTCGCGTATACTGTCACTTGGCTTGATGTTCCCAGGCCAGACGGTGCCGTCTGATTGCCGGCGCGCTGCGATTAGCTTTTATGTCTAAGCTTGGGGGGTGTCGCAGGAGAGGTACGTGTGTCCTCCTGGAGTGGGGTCCCAAATAGATCGACACAGGCTCATATCTGGCAGGGTGTAGTAGGAAGTACACCCTGCACGCAGGTTGGGATTAGTACGCTCCTGTAAATAATGCTTTGTAGCATATTCGACAAAGAGTGTGTAGTACTAGATCATGTATTTAAACAATTTACAATGGTAAAAAACGTATATGCCGGTCTAAACAAATAAAAAATACCCTTTTACTAACAAATTTCATGCAATACTGAGGATTTTTTGTTTCAGTTGAATTTACCACGCAGTGAATCTTTTACATGGTCAGTTAAGAATATACATACATTGATAGCAGACCCGTCCATCATTGAGGTAGAAAGTCTAACACTGCTTCCTAACTGTCAGCTAAGATGCGACCACAGATCTACGTCACTCACAAGAGTAATAAATGTGGAAACTATGCTTGTCCTGGAGTCAATGTCTGTGAAGACACTAGTGGCCCTCCTGGCACCTCTACAAGTAGATAATTTACATTTTAATTGTGGATGTCAAGTGCTGGATTTGCAGGATGACAATCCTCCACAGCATCAGGTTAGTTGTAACGCCATATCACTATAATGATGTTGAAACGTACCTATAAGCATACCTTTTGTCCACAAGAAAATGCAAGAAGATTTTAATGTGGGAATAACTAGTTTGGGCTGTTTCTTCTAAATCTCTGATGCATTATTATGAATCCATCCTTATATAAATAGGCTAAAAATAAAAAATGTGAGAAACCTATTCTGTGTTTGCAAATGCAAATTTTTAGTCTATAACTGCGACCATAACTGTAAACTACACATGTTTTCAGATGGATCAGTCAATAAAACATATATGGTTGAAGGAAATCTCATGGCCGGTTATGGATGTTCAACGTTTGATGTCATTTTTGCCCTGCTTTTCTCTGCTTGTTGACTCTGGGTGTCAATTAAAATGCAGCTCTCCATCTGGTCTAACTGTGAATCTTGGTGTCCTCTCCATATCAGTGGAGTTGTCGATAAACACATTGGTGGCTCTACTCTCTGGACTAGTGGTTAATGCTGCTTGTTTTGATGAAGATTGTCACGTGCTGAACATGGCAGATTACGCTCCGCCGTCAGATCAAGTGAGTGACGATTCCATAACTAACATCAAATATTTTTCATCTTAATGATATAACTTTATATCAGTAGGAAAATGCGGTAGGAAAATGCTTGTTGGGAGCCTACCAACTTATGTAACTTATTCGATAATAAAATCAGACGTATACATTTTTAAAGCCCAAGCTTAATTTTGCAATCCTGGCGCTGATTGGCCGGAATAGCAGAAGCAGAAGTGCTTAAGCGCATGATTTATGTCAAGGAACACTTTGTCTATCCAGTACAGTAGCACAGATGACTGTCTATACGACAGTGTATATATATGTATTATATATCTGATATGCTGAAAATATCTGTCCCCAATAACTAATGCTAATTTTTACATGATTATTATCGAGTTATTTGTTGTGTCGATATAGGTATCATAGACAAGTATTTCTTTTTAATGCTTCCATTGGACAATCGCATCTTTTGGCATTAAAAACTTACTATTAATAAATGATTGAATGAATGCTGGCATCTGCGTTGCCATCCACCTAATTTCCCTGGGGCAAAAAACTGCTTTGTTTTTTAAATTTATTTGATTTAGATTGCGGATGGGCTAACTATTGTATTACTATATCACTGTTACAGGTAGATGTATCATTGAAAATCTTAGTTTTGGGAGCAGTTTCTTGGGATACAGGAGAATTTCACAATTTCATGACATGCCTAAAAATTGAAGCGCTGACGAACCTGGTAGTACATTCATCCTGTCAACTGAGGTACAGTGATACTTCAAAAATGTCAGTGGTCAAGGTCACCAAGATCCAATTAGAAACATCAATGACGGCTGAGACATTGGCAGCACTCCTCTCAAACATTGAGATAGATGAACTTGTTCTAAAGAAGGGATTTGAGTTGCAACATATACAAGGATCAAAACCGCAACATGGGGTAAGCCATGATATTTTCTGTCCAATATGTGTAGGCCTATATGCATGAATAGGGACTGTTTGTGAACATCACAGCCATTTGTTAGATCTACAGACGTTTATCTCTGTGATATGCAAACAAGCCTGTTATGGCTTCATCATCAGCGCTTGTCCCTCGCCTCATAGATAATTAGGAGATGCTTTATCGCTTTATATACAGTTGTATGCAAGCCGATAATTGTACTTGCCGGCTGTAGCATTGGCAGCACTTCTGACTTTTTAAGTGTTAGCACAAGGTGTGATGGCTTCATCATCAGCGCCTGCCCTTCAGTGTTAGCACAAGGTTTGAACGAAGTAGATAACAATCAGTAAAACTTAACAAGCATGATGTGTTATCCACAGTGGTCATAGACGTACTGCCGGCCGTCGTAGCTTTACTGGTAGGATATCACCCTTGCTCCTTTTATTCAATTCATCTGTATACATAATAAGAATTACATATCTCTTGACTGATTAAGCTGTCCCTCCTCTTCCGGCTTGCGGGATGGAGTTGAATAGGGGGGCACCGTGCGATGACCAGTAGGTGTGATCTCAGACGCCTGGGATAGTGTCAAAATGACACTGAAAGTAAGATGTGAGACCTCACAGGTACCGCCATCCACACACAGGTTGATTTCGCTTGGCTAGAGTCCCTTGATTGCCATTGGATGTGACTATGGTTGGCCTGGCTGCAAACATCCTTATTGACAAGCAATAAGTTAGTGGCAGTTGGTTAATCCTGAATCTGCTGCCTATTTACCAATTACACATAATGGTACGTCTTTATTCTCGCTAACGTTGAGGTACCAAGTTATATGTGCCTTTGCTTTAATCTTTTTATATCATACATTGTACATCGTGGTTTAATATAAGCAAGGTGCATTTCTGTGAATACTTACATATTCACACACATGCGCTTGCGTGGGTACTGGTCATATACTACATCCCAGTATCAATTCCTTTATACATTGTAATTCATAGACATACATGTCTTCGTTTGATACATCGTGTACATTATAGTGATACACCTGCATTGGTACTGATCATTCACTATGTCCCAGTATCAAGTCATTTTATATGCATGATGTAGTTTGTCACATGCATAGTTTACTCTGGGTTTCAGTATTATCTCAGAATCCATTTTCTGGATTATACGCAGGCAATCCATTGTTGTATTTCTACAAAGCATTTGATATTGTACATCAATCGTGTTGCAGGCAATCAATTTGCAACTTATTTCATGGACATATTTCTGGATCTTACAATGGTAATGCCAAAGGTCATAGTACGAAAAAAGCTTGACAGTCTAACACCATTACATCGCCTTGTATTATTTTAAAATCTATATTATATTTTACAAATGAGCAAAGTCAAACTTGGTTACTGCATGTGTCGAAGTCACACGTGGTGGTGTATATACGTTTTGATTGGATATGCCTCAAAATAGATTAAAACAGATATACTAAACCTATTGATATTACGCTGCGAGAAAGGCACTGAACAAACTGTTTTATAATGCTTCATAATCTGAACATTTTTCTGATCTGTGTGGTGTATATTTTCAGGACATTGTAATACATTCCTTAGTTCTGGATGACGTTTCCTTGCTTACTACAAACCTCCACAATATGATATCATACCTTTCAATCAAACATCTAGCAATTCTAGCAGTGCTTGGTCAATGCCAATTAAATGATCATATCAAATCCCCGATAATACCAACATCGTGGATCAAAGCAGATACAATTATGATAGGGGCATCTTTGACACTAGATATTTTGGCGGCTCTCGTGGCACATATAGAGGTAGAGAATCTGCTTTTTGTCAACAAATGCAAGGTGCTGGACATTGATAAATACAAACCTCTTCCCAAGGTAAATTATAATACTCTCAATTGGGTAATAATACTATCAATTGGATAATATTCACGAAGTGGCGTACAGTACATCATTTATGTGTATTAATTGTTCACAATGTACAAATAGTGATCAATTTAAATTGTCGTGAATTGATAGTATTACGTAGAGATTGGTGGACTATAGACTTTAGATACTGGTTGTTGAAACTATCACAAAGCACTTTCAATTAGCTTGCCTTTAAGAATATTGAATAACGTAGATGCTTGATAGACTTTCATGTCTTTTAATCCAGCGCCCTTTTGCATTGAACTTGTGACCAAATGCCAGGAAGCCAATGCCATCACCACTTTTTAGTATATATAAAGTCACTGGACACCCCTCCCAAAAGTTTAACATTGTGCCTGATCCCCAATTTGTCATATATCAGTGTAGTAATCGGTGAGAGAAAACTAGCAGACATACTATGTAATGCCTAAACATGCACACTAACTTGTAGTGTATTGTTTTCTTTCATTACATGTGCTTTCAGGAGAATATGTCAATATCGACATTAAATCTGGCAGATATAGATTGGCTGATCACAGATGTACATAGTTTGATCGCATCCTTCTCCATAACAAATATATCACTGTCTCCGTCTTGTCAGCTGAATTGCAGCGATTATTCGATGTCTGGCACCACACGGATCGAAGTAAAAAAGATCGACATAGGAGCAACAATGACGATAGACAAAATGTCATCTCTTCTCTCCCAGATAGATGTGGATCAACTTGGTTTCGATGCAGACTGCAAAGTTACACACATGGACAGATACAAACCACGCTCTGCTGTAAGTCATTGGGAATGTACAGCCCTCCGAATTGAATATATATTCTTATTTTTCTTGTTGCAGAATCAGAGTATATATTGATTAATACTACTTTGATATATGTGAAATGTAGGGTGCGAGTATGGCGGACTGGAGTGATTGTCGCTCTTGCCATAGAGTTAACTCTTAGGCTTAACTGGTAGGGCGCAGGTATCACTGTGTCAGGGTCGGTGGTTAGACACTGACAAATGTGTTGATAATAATAATCTCATACGTATATGTTATTAAATGTTATTACTATTTTAGATGAATGTATCGGCAAATAAATTGTGTCTGGCTGATGTTTCCTGGTTGACTGAAGACGTTCACAAGCTGATATACCATCTTTCAATTACAAAGTTAAGCGCACTATCAGTGTCTGAAGAATGTCAACTGAGTCATGGATCATCACCTCCAACAGCCATACCCCTGGTCAGAGTAAATACCACAGATATCAAAGCATCTTTAAAGATAGACACCCTACAATATCTCTTATCTCGGATACATGTACACGATATATCCTTCCAAAATGGTGCCCAGGTGCTGGACATGGATAAATACAAACCACCAAAAGATCAGGTGCATCATCATTATCAGCTTCAATATTGCCTGCTAATATACTAAGCTTAGTTTAGCATTTATGAGTTTTTTCTCTTATAATATAATGACAATACATGATTAATACTTTCCATTATTGTCTAGTATCTATGTCAATAAAAAACATAAGAATATAAATAGGTGTTTTTTTCCAGGCTGATATATCAGTGAATATATTAGGTTTTGATGGCATATTTTGGCAGACAGAAGACATTCATAAACTCATGTCAAGTCTTCATATCGTACAAATAGGGAGATTATTAATTTGTGAGCATTGCAGACTTACTTACAAACCTGTTTCTGAGATACCAAGCTCAGTTGTCCATATAGATATTGCGCAGATTGAGGCGTCATTGACACCAAATACTGTGCTGGCTCTCCTCTCTCACTTGGAAGTTGATATACTCAAGTTCTTCTCTGAATGCCAAATACAAGATGTGTCAAACAAACCATTTCACAGATCAAAGCAAACAAAGGTGAATAGTTGATGCTGCATTTTACTCTCTCAGGCTTGTATACATTATGGAGTTATGGTATGTGATTGTGAAAGAAAAATTTTGAGAAGTTATCGGATGTACTTTCAAATGGACCCTAGATTTGCCTGAGACATTCAATAGTTTTACACAAATCGGATATTTTGCTTATTTACATACATTTATCGTTAAAAACAATGTACCCTTATATTCATCATCTTCGGGGATTGTAAAATAAACCAATATCATAAGCTATAATGCTTCATTTTAACATCGTTGTGGTTTATTATTGGCATTACTGTCCAGACATGTCCTAGTATTGCAAAGTGAGAGAGGCTAGCGCCTAATAGAGTGATACTAACCAGCATATGTGTTATATATCATAATAGAAACTGAGAGGTTATAGAGTTGTGGTAGCAAAGGTGACTGATAGAGTAGTAAACCCATCTATTGAGATGTGACATTGGTATGTTAAACACATGTATAACGAAATATGCATGCACGAATGATTGGTTGTTACAGGCCTAATGATTATAATGTAATGTTTCAGATGAAAATATCAATACGAGAAATATATCTCTGTGAAGGCTCCTGGCTTACATCAACAATCCACAGTTTGTTGTCATCACTGGAAATTACACATATATATAATCTACTGGTATCTCCCCCGTGTCAACTAAGTTACACTGCTCGATCACCAGCACAAAGATCTCTGATAAAAGTGGACCGACTGCAAATGCAGACATCACTAGGTATAGAGAACCTTGTAGCATTACTCTCAGACCTGGAGGTGGTGGATTTATCATTCCATGAATTCTGTCAGGTCCGGGGAATGGCAACATATAAACCTTCATCAAAGGTAAGCTACATCATGATGATCACACGTATCAGACTAATTACTCTTGGTTCCCGCTGGTGAACCGAGCCACATAGTCATATCTGGATTGGTAGATATTATCCATATTTGTCATGTATATATCTCATTGACCGAGGTGTGATCTTACATCATTTCTAACTGACAGGGAAATAACCAACTCAAGACAGTTATACTAAACAGATATCAATCCACATATGTCTTAAAACCTCAGTTGATACTCTGTTTCAGGCAAATATATCAATCAAGAGATTATATCTGGATGACGTTAAATGGCTTACCACGGATGCCCATAATCTGATGTATTGTCTGTCACTTACAAAAATGGACTATATTATCATCACTCCGTTGTGTCAGCTGACCTATGGACCACCTTCTACCTCCCTGAAATCTAGCGTCAGCATAGAGCGCACTGAGATACAGGGATCAATAACGATAGATGCACTACTGGCTCTTCTCTCTAAGATACGCATAGCAAGCTTTATTCTGTGTAAAGGTTGTCAAGTGTTGGACATGACACTGTGTGCATCATTAAAATCAAAGGTGAGGCATTCAGGTTTTTTTGATATAAAAAAGCCAAAAATCAAGACGTTTTAATCTATTGTTTGTAACGTTTGTGCAGAATCCAATGTACACTAATTACAACAAGTCTATTGTAAGAGGTTCAATATGTCAACAGAAAGAAAGAATAATAACCTGAAAATTTATCCTGAAGCAGAATAGCCTATGGAACCCAATGTCACTGCTTGTGTATATCCAAACTGAACGACCCTAGAAAGTCATTTTGATATAAAAAAAAAAAATTATTCACATTTTATCTATTCTGTCGCTTCATGTAAAAATGTGTTATCAATTTAATGAATCATAGAACACAAACTAATTCTAATTATGCGCATGTCTACACAAAAATGGATATATTTCACAACAAAATTAGGTAACTGAATATTCATCAAGTCATGTCGGAACTGACACTCATTTAAATCACATGATTGTTTGCAAGCGGGTTGTATACTTTATACTTGATACTTTTGATACTTGATACATTCTATTGCATTCGTATATTTATTATAGATGCGTCTGTCAATTGGTACATTAGCTCTTGGAGATATATCATGGCCTGTCACTGATGTTCACTTGTTGATGTCATGTCTGTCGATAACCCAGATCAGCAACCTGCATGTGATGAGCAACTGTATGATAAAATACAGCCCCTCAGTAGACTACCCAATACCGCGCATCACTGTGAACATCGTGGAGATAGATAATCCAATAAGAATCAACACGTTGAATTCTCTCCTTTCACAACTGGATCTACATACACTCATTCTAGTTCCAAGAGGCACTATTAATGACATGTTAAGTGATACATCTTTTCAAAATAAGGCAAGTAAACTGATAATAGTCTGCATTTATTTATATATAATTTTCCATCCGAGAATTATCATATTTGCGATGACAATTTCATCATAAATTACTCTGTGTTAGGTTTGACCTCTTGTCCTTGTGTTTTTTCTTATACATATAACACATATAACACATCTTTCGAAATATCCTAATTAGGGACATTATTGCTGTTCAACGGTTGTTTCAGGAGCCTGTATCAGTAAAGGACATATACCTGTCTGATATATCATGTACAACATCGGATCTCCACAGCCTGCTGTCCCGCCTGAATATCACATACCTGGATAAGCTAACAGTGTATTCAGATTGTAAGCTGACATATAGCCTTCCAGTCACATCTGCAGCTCCACGTATCAGGGTGGACAGATTGTATCTGGGAGATAAGCTACCTGAAAAAACCCTGGTGTCTCTGCGCTCTATGATCGACTTTCGTCATGTGACCAATGGTTGAGTTGAATTTGACTTGCAAGATGTTATTGTTCTAACAGACATGCGATTATCTTGATATACATTTAAAGATGTAAAAGTATTTCCTGTGACGGAAGAATACATTTCTTTTAACTGGACTGATGAGCTTGGGGTTTCACATTAGTGTATGCATAAAGTAACATGGTGACGAGCCCCATTAACGAGATGATGTAGTCAGTTACGGTATATATAATGTCGACATCACAATTTAAATATTTTCACATATTTTTTGCATTAATCGAAACAATTATATATTCAGATACCCAAACCATCAACTTTAATCATACACTATTAACGGAAAATCTATATCCCTTAGATGAACTGATAAATAACTTTATGCCTTTTGACAGAAGCGGCCAAAATCCATAGAACACATTACAAGTGATAAATAGTTTGGCATATACCATAAAGAGGTCAAAATCCATAGAACACATTACAAGTGATAAATAGCTTGGCATATACCATAGAGAGGTCAAAATCCATAGAACACATTACAAGTGATAAATAGTTTGGCATATACCATAAAGAGGTCAAAATCCATAGAACACATTACAAGTGATAAATAGTTTGACATATACCATGATAGTTTTTTTTATTTACTTAGCTACAAGTCATTACTGACTTATTTGTCATATAAATATATACGTATATACAATATGTACACATGATTAATTATGTAAAATCACATGTAAATCTACATGATATGTACACTTAAAATCAGGTTTACCATTTATATATTTAAACAAGCACAGGGTATGCATCATGTGAACACTTCAAAACAAGGTAGACAACAAAGAGCATTATCATGATATATGTACATGGGGACATATACCTTTACCGCACCATGTATATGGAAAGTGTTATTATAATTCAATGTCGGATTTGCTTAGTTTCCATGGGTGTTGTTGTAGAAGTTTATTTTGTTGCAATGTAGTTACTTCGCTAACCTAATTATATATGTATGTTGAAAATATATCTGACAAATTAAATGACTATAATGATTATATTGTTCGGGACATCAGCACGTCATTTAAAAACAATGTTGTATAAGCATGTAGTTTGATCTTAATTATTCGACGAATGATAACGCATGGCGATATATTAATTATGTTTTGGAAATATAAAGGTTTAACCCTTTCAAGCCTGAGTTTACCAATGTCATCTTCATCCACTACAAGCCGTGAAGTGCTGTCTCAATTCCCGACTTGTAGTGCATTAAGATGATTTGATGTGGGTTATAAATTAAAGAAAATTACTATATATTCATAAAACAATTTTATCGAAATTCGCCTTCTAAAACCCTTAGCTGTGAAAAAATCAAGTATGTTTTCAATGGTGTAAAACGATGCTTTAATGCATCGTGGGGCTTAAAGGGTTAAGGCGCATGTGCCAATTGAACATGCACAGACTAATGTTCTGTGAGAATGCTGAAATGGGAGAGAGATGGATGCCAGCTGAATTATTGCTGACCAATTGCTTGACAGATACAATATGGAACATCACGTAGGTCTTAAAATGGTTCCCACACACCATGTACATTATATATCATAACTTAGTGCGTAATTTGAATACACGACGTGACTAAAACAGATCGTCTTGGAAAAATACAAGACCTATTTTGTTATTATTACTATTATTTAGCTTATTTATATAGCACCGTTTTGTGTTTGTAACCAGTCAATGCGCTTGTGTTTTCAGTCTCTGGAATAATATTGTCTTTTGAATAGGTATGTCTTTTCTTGAAGGCCATAACGGATGGAGCTTGACATAACTGCATCGGTAGGCTATTCCATAGCCGAGGCCCCTTGATTGCAAAATCAAAGTCTGACACCTTTTTGCGTCCAACACACTGTTAAGTGTATAACGGCATAGTTGGAGCGTAAGGATCTTTTAGGTTCATAGAGACCGAGCTCATCCGAGATGTAAATGGGAGCAGTTTTTGTCAATGCCTTGTACATGTACAGTACATGTACAAGCAGAGCTTGAAGTCAATCCTTGAGCTAACCGTGCAAGTCTCATAGCACAGGGGTAATGTGGTCTTAAGTGACCAAACGAGCAGCGCGATTTTGGACACGTTGCAGCCGAATCAAGTTCATTTTTCTCAAACCTCCTAGCCATTTTGCATGGATCAGACGATTAATCAAGTTTTGAACTGGCATCAGACCACGTGGCTGTGGTGTCACGTGAATTAACTGTCACTTTCGAATTGGCTAAAAAATTAAATAATATTGATCACATCTTAGGGCAGTCTACACAGACAAGCTGACTACCGATTACCGTGAATAAGACAAAACATGTTCAATCTAGATTAAAACTGTTTAAAACGTGACAATTTTTTATTACTGCAATTTTTTAGTACAATGCATACCTAAAAGACGACACGTCTCGTCGGGTGTCGTTTTTTTGTTGTTGTAGACTGGCCTTACAACGCTGAAATATTTGTGTATAAACCATGGAGACCAAAGGGTTGTTTTCAATTTGAAATCATCATGGATGTCTTAGTCAGCTTTTCCACTTCTTTTGAATACCTATGTTATGGATTTGCGGACATTGAAATTATTATTTCTTTCAGTGCGGGGATCGTCTTTGGACGTCAGAATCTGACGTCTAAAGACGGTCAGTACGCTGAAAGGGTTAAGAACGAGCTTGATGGCCCACATAACTGCTTAGGCTTATAGGCATACCTACATAACCCTATGCAAAATGTCGGGCTGATAGATGATTGTATCGAAACTATATGTGATTGTATGGAAGAGTAATACGACATAGTGATATATGATTGCATGGAAAAATAGAGTTAATAAATTGATAATGATATATAATTGTATGGGAATAGAAAGTGATTAGACTGATACTGGATATATGAGTGTATGAAAAAAGTAATCAGACTGATAATGGATATGGGATTTTATAGATATAAAAGGTAATGAGAATATTAATGGACATATGCTTGTACGGAAACTAAGAGTAATTCGATTGATAATGGATGATTGCATGGAAACTAAAAATAATTAGACTGATAATGGATAAATGATAGCATGTAAGCTAAGAGTAATTAGACTGATAATGGATGATCATATGGAAATGAAGAGTAGACAGACTGATAATAATTGATATATAATTGCATGGAGATAATTATACTGATAATGGATATGTAATTGTATGGGATTAAAAAGTTATTAGAGTGATAAAGCATATTATCGCATAAAAATAAAAATAAATTAGATTGATAATAGAGAACAGCAAATAAAGAGTTCTTAGGGTGAAAATTGTATATGGTACAAGTATGATGAAAATAAAGAGGTATAATCTATGTTTTATCTAATCATTTCTAACATGATGCAGCGCCATGCCCTCTTTCATGAGCAAAATTCTGTTCTTCCGTGTGAGCAATTAAGCTGTCGTGAGCGTCGTAGGCCTGTGTAGTCCACCCTATCGCTAATTGGCCTCCAATCCTACACTGGCCATGATAAAATACTGTGTCAAAATAATTAATAGCGCTAAGTTACTGGTGCCGCGCATTCACACTTATTGCATAACGCATCTGGCACGTGGACACTTAATATAAATGTATTGGAAGTACTGTACGCAAGGTAGCTCGGAGTGGGGGCGGGGGTGAATAAAATAATATATAAAATAAAAAAATAAATTAAATAAACTATATAATAAAATAATATAAAATAAGGAATCAAGCAATATATAGATGAATGAACCAATGAACGAATAAATGAACGAAAGAACATATAAATGAATGAATGAATGCATGGATGAATAAAAGAATGTCACATAGCCCTATGTGCATTTATCATGTAAATCTGTGAATGAGTGAAGTAATTAATATACTAATTATTGAATACATTAATAAATTAAGTGATTGATTGATTGATTGATTGATTGATTGATTGATTGATTGATTGATTGATTGATTGATTGATTGATTGATTGATTGATTGATTAATTGATTGATTGAACTAATGAATAAATGAATTAATAAATACATGAATACACAAATGAATACATAAAGACATAAATGAAGGCATGAATGAATGAATGAATGGATGCATGAATGAATAAAAGAGCGAACAAACGAGCAAATTAACAAATGATGATTGAATGAATACCATATTTGTGCATGATTGATGGATTGATTGAATAAATGCATGCATAAATGAATGAATGGATGGATGGATAAATAAATCAATGAAATAATGAATGCATTAATGAAATAAGGAATATTAAATAAATATACAAAATAAATAAATAAATTAAAAATTGAATCCATACATTATTGAATTATTGAATGAATGAATGAATGAACGAATGAATAAATGAATGAATGAATGAATGAATTAATGAATTAATGAATGAATGAATGAATGAATGAATGAATGAATGAACGAACGAACGCACGCACGCACGCACGCACGAACGAATAACCGAACAAGCGAACGAAAAAACAAATGAATGAATAATATATATATGTGTGCATTTTTAGGTGAATCTGTGCCTAGGTATATTCTGTATAATTAACTGGGTTGAAACCAAAGACAATAACACATCACATATACATGACATTTGGAAAACATAATCAAATTTATTTATTTATCAACAATATTTCCCTCATTTGCGGGAGAGATCATAATATATACATACAAGAAACAACCAACACGACAAATAAAAAAGTATTGCATGATGATCGACACTCTTTCAAACATTTCAACATTAAATATTTTTTATGTGTAATCACGTGGTCGCGCTAATTATCATTACAACATGGTAATAACACGACAACGGCAAAGCAGCACATGTATTAATCCATAATCACGGCAATGGAAAAAGACTCTAACTCATAAGGCGGGAATCTTTACTGACCACACTTTATCGCATTCGTTAAAAGTGGAAAAGTCTTGTAAATAAAAAACATTTTTCAGAAATAATTTAGGACCAGTTCCATTGCCAGATATTTGTTTTACATTACATTATTTTTTTACATGACATTATTATAAATCTGTAAATATCCCTGTTTCAAACAGGTTATCGGTATAATCACTCTGATTGTAAAATATGTGATATCAATCAATGATCACCATTACCAGCATTAAGAACTATTACCGACGAGATTTGCCTTAACAGCGAAAATCACAAAATGCAAGCTGTTGGCCATATATCAGTGTATATTGGCTTCCTGGTGATCCACCGTCTGTAACGATAGATCACAATTAAACTAGAATAGGTGGTTGGTGAAAAACAATTCTGTTGTGACATTTTCACATTTGATCAAGTTGATTCATTAGCTAAACTTAACTCTTGTCCTGCTAAATTGTTTCGACTGTATTTTTCGTCATTTGAAGCTGGAATTGCTAACGCAATTTCCAGCTGCAAAAGGCGAATAATATTTATATTGTTTGCAAATATACAGCTTCTAAATTAAGTTGCATGACAAACTAAGCATCTACCACGAACTATATTATCTAATTTCAGTGACATTTTCTTTAGCTTAAAATATACTTTTAACCGTATATATATGGGCATAGCAGGACAAGAGTTAGCTAGCTACGGGAATGTACTGGTTAGGGTGGACTTAGTATCAGGCTGACTGCAGAAATTGTCTCAGGAGTTGTGAACTCATCTGCCAAGTCACTACATGTAAGTGTATGTAACGTAACTCTCAAACGCGTCGTTTTTTTTTATTTGCCGATCATATCACTGATATTGGGAATTTAATAACTGTTTAAACAACAAGATTTGCGAAAGTTTGATGAGAATGGATGGGTAATTTTCAAGATTTGAGGGTGTTTAAAAATTTTAATAAATTAGTTTAGCGGGATAACGGTTACAATGGCCGGTAGGTGGACACTTCATATCGCTTGAGATTAAGTATCAGGGTATAAAAGTAAGTTACTACATGATTGATTTGGTCAGGCTGTATTTAACTACAAGCTTTACTCTTAAAAGTTTCTCAGAACACGACCAAGCGAATAGCACACATACAGAAAGCGAACATATTTTATTCCAAAGCTATATAACCCAAACATGTAATTAATTTTAAAATTTAGATTCGAATTTTTGGAATGGATGGGATTTGTTTATCAAGAGTGAAGCAAGTATTGCGTTGTGTTAGATGTCTAAGGCATTATATTCTACAGCCTTGGGGATCTCAAAGGTACGGTCAACTGTCAAAATTTGCAGTTCAAGGATCCCCCACAAGGCAATAGTGCCAGTGGGTAGGGCAAGGCCCTACTCCATAATAATACTAAATATGCGTTTCATACCCAAAGCCTCATTAGGAGCAAGTTTTCAAATCACTGCAAGTTCATATATATTTGAGCGACATCTATGAGTTAATAATTCAAAGCCCTTAGCCCTGGCCCTTAGCTGGTCGCTGGCTTGCAAACAAACTGACTGTATTACTGCGGGGATGTGGAAACAGGCTGACCCCAAGCTTGTATTGACACCCAGTAAACACAAAACATTTGTATGACTTAATACAATGTTGGACCAGCGTCGAAGACGTTGGGCCGACGTTGTATAAATGTTATACAAATGGTTTGTGTTTGCTGGGCAGGAGGGCTTTCTCTCAAACATTGTACATTTCTCCAATGTTGGTTCAATGTTAGGCCAGCGTCGCAGACTTTGGTCTAACTTTAAAACAGCATTGGTTGAATGTCTTGTTTGAGTAGTATTCATAGTCTTATAATCAGGTTATAGCTACTCAGCTGAATGCAATCAACATGTAGGCCTACTGTGTATACCGAAGGCCTATACACATGACCTACGCATGCCCATTCTGAAGATGACTGTCAGTTTAAGATAATCTGGGTTTCCCCTCATGTGTGTATAACTAATTATCCGATGAAATGGTGAATTATAAATCTCATTGAGAAGAAGATATGTGTATGATATTATATATCGTTGGATCAAGTATAAGCTACACATGAATGCACTTTATTCAGCGATTTGGTGATATTCATCATCGACTTGGTCATTGCACTACTCGATCTAACAGTTCATTCGCAGGCCAGGAAAACTGATTTCATCCTGATTAGTCAATACGTCCATATAATGGTTATTGTTAGAACCAGCGCACGAATGTCATCATGATTTGGTTGTGGGCCCCAAATGCAGAGCTGTGGCTATCTGATAGCCTAGCGAAGATTGGATCGACATCTAAATGTCGGTTCGACTTGATCGGGTTGACAGCCAGACGTGTGTGTAGTACACATAATATATCAGTGATTACACTGCGATATGGTAGACATTGTCCCAGTGTTGGGCCAATGCTTTGTTCTTATTCCAGGACAACCGCAGAGCTGGGTCACTAGATGTGTACTATAAGAAAGCCAAGATGGTTATGCTTTAGGTCAACATGTTAGCTGTAAGTTAGTTGTTTCGGGCCATCATCTTAGATGATGGACCGGCGTCGCACCAAAGTTTGTTCTAATATATTGAGATGTCGAATGCTGAGGAGACGGAAGATATTCGATAAGTTTGGCTTGATGCCTTCTTCTGGTTTTTCTGCGATGCAGTGAATCATTAACGCCTCTGACGAATGCTTAAGGGAGTAACTGGTTAGTTTGTCACAGTGACTTTTAACAGGCGTAGTAAGTTTACATCCCAATCCTGGTACTGTTACTTGTGTCTGGGTAGAATATACATAGGATAATTATTAAATTAAAATCGAGACAATATTATCTTATTTAAATAGCAAAAAAATAACGACTAGGTTAGCGTATTCCGCCATATAAACATGCGATATTTTCAATAGGTCTTTGCACCATTCTTTATGCGACTTATTGGTATTGAAAAGGTATACTTAAAAAGTGTCACCTAACAAAATGCCATATAATCCCTATTTATTCAATTCTTGTAAAATGTATCAGAACAAAGTAAATAGTTATTAAAAACATTATCGATTCGGCACAGAAATGTGAAATATATATTTTGTATGTGTTATTTTTTTAATTGAAATCGTCTCACGCGGATAAGGCACATGCTGTTTATAAGCACAGTTGTTTTTACAGGGTAAAATATAGGATGATATCAATATCACCTCTTCAATACAGTCAGTAGTCATATTGATCAATCAGTTGATTCATGAATCTGTTGTAACATATATCAATCTGTTATTAACATATTCCGATCTGCCATTACTATATTCCGAAATGTTGTAAAAAATAGAGTGTTTTATGAACAGATACTGATATGTTATTAGCATATTAAAATGTGTTATACCATATCCCAATTCCTGATTAACATATCTCAAACTGTTATAAGAGATTGGTCAATTGTTTATAGCCAATTTACTGGTTCATTATCTGACCTGCTATGCCATATTCGTCAGTATGCTATAATATATTACCTTTTAGAGAAGAATAATAATTTTGTTCTAACAGATTGTTCATTATGTTCAACAAATTGGAGTCCATTATAAAAGTAAGGTCAATGTGTTTTAACATATTGGAATCCGTCATAGCACAATTGTTAATATGTTTTAACAGATTGGAATACCTTATAACATATTGGTCGATATGTTTTAACAGATTGAAATCCGTTATAACAGATTGGTTAATATATTTTAAACTATTGGAATACGTTATAACAGATTTGTAAATATGTTTTGCCCGGTTGAAATTCGTTATAACAGAATGATTATTGTGTTTTAACAGATTGTTCAGTATATTCAATCTGATTGGGGTATCCATTATGGCAGATAGGTCAAAACATTTTAACAGATTGCAATCCGTTATAACATAATGGTCAATACTTTTTAACTGGTAACTGGCTGAATGTGTCCTTCTATGGCTCTGTAGCATACAGTATACCATTAATATAATGGACACAGCAAACAACAATAAAGCACTAGAAGTATGGAAAAACATAACCTTCACATGATATACAGGCTGAGATTGCAAAACATTATTCTAAGTTGATCACATTTCAATGAAGTTGTGTGGTGTGTGGCTCTTTTTAACACCCAGGTCTATATCCATCCCCAGTAGCCAAGATGTTGAATGTGCCCCTCATCTTACCCCCCTACTTACGGTCACATAATAAAATCTCATATTCAATCCGCAGTACAGAAGATGCAAACAAATTATAACAATAGTGAGTTTTTGAGGACAAAGTATTAATTTGGGACCAGGGACACATCTCACTAATGTTGAAATTAGGTATATGCTCACCCTTACAACGCTAAACTATTTTTGGAAAAACTATTGAGACCGAAGGTTTTTTCAATTTGAAATCATCATAAATGTCTTAGTTAGCTCTTTCCGCTTCATTTGAATACCTATTTTACGGGTCTACGGCCAACCTAAATTTGTAATTTTTTCAGTGGGAGGATCGACATTTGACATCAAAATCTGACGTATTTATTATATACGTCAGAATCTGACGTCTATAATCGGTCCGCACACTGAAAGGGCATTTTCTTAGCTTTTCTAATGGACATCAGGTAAAGTCAGGATAATCTTAACTTTAAGAAGATTTGTGTAATGAACCCCTGACATGGGAAATTTGGGCCAAAAGATCTTTGGAGTAAAACTCGCTGGGATCAAATTGTGCAATAAGGGCCTCAAATGAAGACACTGCCTGACCAAACACAAGCTATTACTATTATTATCATTTTTTTATTTTAAAACATTGAAATCCACCATGTAGATGGCAGGGCTCAAATGAAAAACTGTGAATTTACATCAAGTTGCCTGCCATTTATGCACCAAGAGTGAATGTGAGTGTACGACTGGGGACTACATGTCGATAATCACGTAGATGGCAGGGCTCAAATGACAAACTGTGAATTTACATCCTGCTGCTCGCTATTTATGCACCAAGGGCGTATGTGAATATACTGTGGACTACATGTTGATACTATTAGATGGTAGATCAGACGACAGACTCTGATAGACTGGAATAGAAGTCCTCGTCACAGGCAGCTGACCCTGTGCTGGTGTGACTGGTTGTCCTGGAGACCAGGCTGCCCCTCGTGGAGGTGGACGATTTATCAGGTTGTATGGGAGGTGCCAGGTTGGTCAGGGGTTTATCCGGGTTTCGGGGTTTTCTCCCTAGTGTCTGAGTCCTCCGCAGCTCCTCCTGGCGAACCTTCTCAGGGTTAGGACGTGACTGGTACTCACTAGGTGTCCTTCTAAGCACGTCGTCATGGGGACGTGTTTTGTGTGGCAGGGTGGAGGCTTTTATTTGAGGGATTTCCTCAGAGTCTTGCTCCGATGAAGAGCCCGAGTCTTTGGTGTCGGCATCCCCGCTTTCAGGTAAGGACCATTTCTGTGGCATTCCCGCTCCTCCCACCAGAAAACACAGGCTGCCGAACATGGCCACCGCCGCACTGATAAAGAACACTGTCTGCCACTGCTCCTGCGTTTGCTGAAATAAAAAGTCAATAAAATGATTTGCAGTACACTATAGATTCTCCACTGGAGGTCCTGAAGAGATTCACTATTGAGACGTAAGATGACGTTACCACCAATCACCCCCCTAGATATGCAAATGTGTATCAGCCACTTGACAAAGTGGCAGATACACCCTTTGATATCTAAGGGGACCACTTATGCAGTGAACAAACCCATCACTGGATGGATTTGGTAAAAAAAATATTTTAAATGTAATCTCATTCATATATTTTAATCATGTTTAAGATAGTATCCCTTTATTATTTTAAACTAACCGAATCATTTTGACGAAAACATCGAAAGGATTTGATAATAATTAGGTGGTGATGAAATGTGAGATTAAGTCATACGTATTCACCTATGTTGTATATGTATAAGATACACCCTTTTGAATTGAACATAAACTCCTGTTCGTGACACATTTTCACTGTCGGTTTTCATGTGTAAATCTAAATCATCTGTTCCAGTTACCGTTCATTGTAGTTCGCTACATTTACGACTTAAAATACTACCATTATATGTCGTAATTATAGCTTTGCTCAAAATACGAACATGCTGACCAGCATATAGTTTCCTTTTGTTTGCTTATCGTGCTGTGTTTTTTTCATTTTGCATCCCCTGCTCAAGCTGCTCACATTGTTTATATGACCAGGTTGGGTACGACGTTCATAAAGGAAAGAAAGATTAATTTCTCCTATAACAGCTTTTAGGCTAAATGTGTCAAACATGTCTTTCAATAAAATCATTGCCTGGTCGTTACAATTGGCGAACTTGCAACATGTTTAATTCTGAAGGATTTTACAACGTCGTCAAATTGTTGTCCACTGTAATATGAACCATTGTCAGACGGTATATTATCAGGTATTCCAGAGGATGATACATTTTGATATCATCAGTTAACTCGCTCATAGGCGGGGACCCTGGTGCAGTGGTTAAAGCTGCCTACAAAAAGTTTCTTCCCTGAATCCTGTGTGTGGAGGGCAGTGTCATCTTATTCATATCACCATCATCAGGAGGTTCTCATGGCCTAGTTTGGCCTATGTGTGCACAGTGATGGCCTAAAACCCCATTCATTTCATTTCATTTTTATCAACTCGCTCATCATGATATTTAGAGTGCACATGTCGAAGATGTTTATTTGTAATATCAGTATTGATATTAACCTACTACCCACATTATCAAATTTATGATAAATCCTGTCTGTATTGCAATTTCACATTGGAAGTGCAAATAAAGCCTCAACTCAGTGGGTGTTTCCCAGATATTTCTGTGTCATCTGTGAATAACCATGTTTTTCTATGTAATATATTTTATATCATGATTATTATTTTCTAGGAATGATCGTAGCAATTTTCATGGGTGTTTTATTTTCAACTTCTTTATTATCAGTATTCTACAAGAAGATTGTGATATTATTAATGGTATTAGATTGCTAGCTAAGGGTTAGTAAGTCTCACCTCTGACGTGATTACCTTCACCAGGTAAGGTGCCAGGTAACCTGCTAGTAGTCCTACTGTGTTAGAGATGCCCATGAGGATACCAGCGTATGCCGGAGCAATATCCAGATGGTTGACAAAAAACCCACTGGTTTGAAAAGCAGCTAGAGACGTGCCCAGCGATAGCATGGATACAGAGGCTGCCCAATGTGAGCATCCCAAGAAACAGATGCCAACCAGCATAGCGACAGGGAATATAGTACCTGAAACAAACACGAAGGAGAATATACTATGTTCAGAAGAAAAAAAGAATCAAATAGATGTGTAGAAAAGAATGTACATGCACGTAGCACCAAGGATAAGTATTAAGATCTACGAATCTAACGTAATTCAATTATTTCGTCGAATTCAAATACACAGAACCCTTTTTTCACATGCTCAGACCTATAATAATACGTACATTGCTGTTGTTTATGATAAATTCGTGTGAAAAAAATATAAAGCAGCTATGATTTTTTCTGAGAAAAACTAAAAAATCTAACGAGACAGGGAAGAAAAACATTCAACAAAAAAACATAATTGGGACATATATCTTGAAAAGTTAATAAGGGCGACAAAAAATGGACCACCAATTTCCAAAAAAGTTAATGAGAGTGCAAGTAAAACAAAGTAAGATCTACTTTTGAAAAGTTCATGAGAGCACAAACAAACGAAAACATAGCTGGGTCAATGTTTTTTATCTTCTGAAACTAACTATTTTTTTAACTAGCAGTCATTTTTGCAGAAATTAAAAAAAATGTCAGCATGGAGAGTATGGTATTAGTTCAGCTTACCGGCAATTGCAACATTAAAACAGACGCTGGGTCAACGTTACGCCAACATTTATTGAATATATTGTGTTTGCTTGGCAGGAGCCAGGACTGGTAAGCTACTCAAGTGACATAATACAGTGCTTCCAACGTCTAACCCTTATCCTGCTGATCACGACTACTGTCGTTTGCAACCTGTTTTTTTAGTCGATAAAATAACTGATTTTGGGAACGAAAAGTGTGTTTAAGCATCAGGATTGGCAAATGTTTCGTCTCAAATTGTAAAAAAATGTGTAATTTTCACCCATTTGATGTTGTGGGTCACGGTATTTAAATAAAGAAATTTAGCAGGATGAGGGTTAACCCTTACAGCGCGGGGATCGACTTTAGTCGTCAAAATCTGACGTCTGTAGACGTCAGATACTGACGTCTAAAATCGATCCCCACACTGTAAGAACACAAATATTTCTAATGGTCGTCGACCCATAACACAGGTATTCATATGAATCAGAAAGAGCTAACTCAGGCTGATTTATGCTGATTTCAAATTGAAAAAACCCCTTTGGCCTCCAAGGTTTTCTTAAAATAATTCAGCGCTGTAAGGGTTCAAACAACTATCGCTGAAAGTACAAAATCACAGCACTTTAAACGATCATGGGATGAACTCATTGCAAGCTAAACGTCAGTATGGTTATGTCACCTACCTATGAGTTGCATTATTTTTCTGGTGACTGCTGTGGCCAGGAGGCCACGTGATCGTAGCTTGTCGGCCCAAAACCCAGCAATCAAAGTAACAAAGCACCAGCCAACGAACGGCAACATGGATGCCACAGAGTTCTGCCAAAATAAACATAGTACAGTAATTTGTTGATACAAAAATCAACATATATTAATTAGTAAAACAATGACTGACTGTATGAATACATGAATGAACAAATGAATTAAAATAATAATTAATTAGCGAATAAATTAATGAACGCATGAACAAGCAGATAAATAAATGCATGCATAAAAAAATGAATGAACTAATGAATCCAATTAGATGGTAATAATTGAATAAATAAATTAATGAATGAATCACTAAATGAATGAATTAATTCAAATGCATTTTTTTCACTTTTTTTTCACAATTTGAATCACTTCTTATGAATGACTAAATAAATAAATAAATACATAAATAAATAAATAAATACATAAATAAATAAATAAATAAATAAATAAATAAATAAATAAATAAATAAATAAATAAATAAATAAATAAATAAATGAATGAATGAATAAATGAATGAATGAATGAATGAATGAATGAATGAATGAATAAATGAATGAATGAATGCATGAATGAATAAATGAATGAATGAATGAATGAATGAATGAATGAATGAATGAATGAATGAATGAATTTATGAATTTATATGCATTTATTCTATTTCGAATTTCAATCATTTTATATTAAGTATAGCAATCTTCCTCACCTTTGATTACTATGGCTATAAACAATAAAACAACATAAAATAATTCAATGTTTGACATTCGGTAGACATGGTAGACGTCATTATACACTTGGACTGTCGTCACTCTTCTAAGTTTAAATATTCACTTAGTGCCCACTTTTTCTCCCATTTGTAGGTCTATTTATATTTGCGTTGCGTAGGCTTTGTAAGTGGGTCATTTATCTGCGATGTTATCAGGGAAACCCTTTCAGAGTTTTAACGGATCTCCCAGATATACGTCATAATCTCTGACACAATTAGCACAGCTGACACCTGGTGAACTCTGCTGAGCTAATACACACTGAACAAGTCCAAAAACAGAGTCATAGTTTTTAAGACTAAAGTGTTCAAAAACAAGTGTAGGCTACGTCCGCATGTTTTACGATTTTTCTTGTTCATTTTTCATCTGTGTGGATAGCCACACCTGAAAGCTAAGTGTGGACATGTGCTTCCTCAAATAGATTTCACCGTTTCACTTATCATAGTGAAAATATATCATGTAGGCCTACAGACTAAACATTTATTTGAAATACCATAACATTATTTTTTGATAATCCTCCTATGGTAGCGAGCTAGTTTGTTTATTTAGCACTCGGATAGGGTGCTTAATAAAATAGAAATATGATGAAAATAATAACTAGATGCGTTATATTTGCTTAAAAATACTGAAACTATTAAGAATAGTATTCAACCAACTCCATCTGCAGGAAATATTGGCGTAATTTTCGACAGTTGTCTCAACATGGCTTCCGAAATTGGAAAATTCTGCCAGTCATCCTATTTCTGGTAGAGAAATCTTCGCACAAATATAACAGATCACATTTACCACTTGCTGCCACTCGCCAAATCACCCGGTCATTAGTGATTTCTAGGCTGGACTACGCAATTTTAGTCAATTTTAGTGTTTTGATATATTATGGACATATCAGGGAACCCAATTACAGATGAAGATTTTTGGCCTGATTGTGACGTTTTAAATGTTAACCCTTATCCTGCTTATCACGACTATTGTCGTTTTCAAATTGTTTTATTAGTCGAACAAATCACTGTTATTGGGAATGAAATGTGTGTCTAAACATCAAGATTTGCAAATATTTGTGCTCAAATTAAACAAATAAGCCTGTGAATAATTTTCACCTACTTGACGTTGTGGGTCGCCGTAGAGAGACACAACTTCAAGTGGGTGAAAATTTAAAGAAATTAACTTAGCACGATAAGGGTTAACTCTTACAGCGCGGGGATCGTCTTTAATCGTCAGAATCTGACGTCTGTAGACGTCAGATTCTGACAACTAAAGTCGATTCCGCACTGTAAGAGTAAAAATATTCCTATCGGCCGTAGACCCATAACATAGGTATTCAAATGAATCGGAGAGACCTGAATAAGACATTTGTGATGATTTCAAATTGAAAAAACCCCTTTGGTCTCCATGATTTTTACAAAAATTGTCAGTGCATTAAGGGTTTCGCTTTGCTACATCCCTCCGGGTGTCAGGATTTTTGTTCTTGTAGAATAGACTTACCGCTTTCATACTGATCTTCAGCACCTTTTCTATGTATCCTGGTACACTGTAGATAAACGTGTGCATCATCCACTCAAATGTAAAGTGACAGAATTTGACTTACCGCTTTCATACTGATCTTCAGCACCTTTTCCATGTATTCTGGTACACTGTAGATAAACGTGTGCATCATCCACTCAAATGTAAAGTGACACGATTTGACTTACCGCTTTCATACTGATCGCCAGCACCTTTTCCATGTATTCTGGTACACTGTAGATAAACGTGTGCATCATCCACTCAAACGTAAAGTGACAAATCACCACGACAAGGTAGGGAAATGATGTAAGCATCTTAAGGCATGGAACACGCAGTTTCTACAATCATACAAAAATATAGCAAAGGCGTAAAGTGGTAGATTATCACGACAAGGTAGGGAAATTATGTAAGCATCTTAATGCATGGAACACGTAGTTTCTGTAAAAAACCACCAACAGATTGTAAAACAAAACAGAACAGTAATGCATGTTGCTGAAGCAACTTGAAATGAGTTAATATAATCGGAATAGGGAGCCTAGCTGGGCGATATCAGGGGATTTTACCTAATTTAACTGGATGTTAGCATACTTTTAACATATCTGCCATTTTAATTTGTTGGCGGCCATTTTAAATGTTTTCGATTTTGTCAGTCATTTCCAATTCTTTTTGGAAAGTGGTTTATATATAGGAGTCTATTACTAAGTTTCTTGTATTAGCAGTGAGCACAGACAATTTAGCATCAACAACATTAAAATTCCATTCTTATTACTATAATTGGTATTAATCATGTGGTATTTGTGGGGGAGCAATCTACCCCAATATAAAACAACTTGTGTATACCGACCTTTCTCGTTCGCATACTGGTCTCTCGCGCCAGCGATCGTATTAAGTAAACTTGTTCCTCATTTGAGATTCTCCAGTGTTCTAGCGGCGTTTCGCTGGCAAATAATAACCATAGTATTGACCAGAGTACACCAAAACCTCCTGAGAAGAACACAAACACTAAGTATCATATAAGTAAGGAGAATATAAATATTTATACATAATTTAATATAAAGTGCGATATGGGCTGATACCTATAATTCTCATAGATGAGCGGGTGAATGGATATTGCTCTAAGTAGCTTTCTGCACAATCATCGCAATATCGCGACAGAAGGAAACCCGAAGCCGGGAATATGCCCTACTCTAATTTTGAATGACTTCAAGGGTTCTTTCTAATGCAAAATACCATAGGCAGCACTGTACACTCCATGCATTTGAACAGTTTGGAGCACTGTATATGCACAACAACGATGACAAATATCCGTCCCTTCCGAGATTCGAACCTGGTACCTCCAGTTACAAGCCCAAGTCGATACGAATGAGCGATCGCGGCCGGCTCTCTTAAATGATCAGTGCACAGAGCAATATAACTACACATAATACAATGTTTTCCAGACATCTTCTACGATACCAGAATAGTTAGAAAAATATTCTACAACATGTATTAATTTGATAATGACCTTGAAAATAAAATAATTCCATTACCCCTAGATATACATGGAAAATGTCTGTTGAAATACTTTATACCGAGTTCCCCTAAATTATACTTTGGGTACATTAGAAAAGTGATAATTAATATATTCAAAATTAATCAACAATTATTTCACTATCTAGATGAGTACCTCACTCACCTAAAGTATAAAATATGGAAGGCCACCCTCCCTTGAATCCGTATTTACAGAGTAAACCTGATAATTCCAATGTTAACACTGTGCCTATCAGAGTACCTGAAAACAATATATATAGTAAAAGTCACTTCAAATCTGTCACTTTCGCGTTGCATATTTTTCGCTCATTTCACAATCAGTTTTCATCCGATTTTCACGAAATTTGACAAGCGTTAGTTTCTAGTCTTACGGCACCTGCCCCGAAAATTTCAGGGAAAAATTTTATGAAGTTTAAAAGTTAGACCATTTGACATGTAGTTTTCACGAATTATGACGCTCCTCTATAAACCCATTGCACATGTTGCACGCTATCAGCTTCAATCACGAAGTTGCAGTCAACTTCCACCAGCGTTGGGTGTTTTTCGCCAATTTCTCAGTCAATTCTAAATCAATTTCCATGAAATTTTGCAAGCTCTCTTTTCAAGTATTCCGGCGCCTACCCTGATTTTGAATAATTTCGTAAAATTTGAATGAGTAATTGAAATGTTAGACCATTTGACATGTATTGGAATTTCGTGATTGAAGCTGATATCGTTTAATGGTTGATAGAGGAGCGTCATAATTCGCAAAAACTACATGTCAAATGGTCTAACTTTTAAACTACATAAAATCTTTTTTGAAATTTTCAGGGAAGTTGCCGTTAGACTAGAAAATAATGCTTGCCAAATTTAATGACAATCGGATGAAAATTGTGTGAGTAATTAGCGAAAAGCATGCAACTCAAAAGTGACAGATTTAATGTGACTTTTACTTTAGTATCAACCCTTTCAAGCCTGACTTTACCATTATCATCTTCATCCACTACAAGCCGCGAATTGCTGTCGCAATTCTCGACTTGCAGTGGATGAAGATGATTTGATTTGGGTGAAAAATTGAATAAATTTGCCATGTATTTGTTAAGTAGTTTCATGGAAATTTTCCTCCTAAAACCCTTAGCTGTAGGAGGATAAAGTCTGTTTTCAGGGATTTAAAATGATGCTTCAATGCATCGTGAGGGCTTAAAGGGTCAAATCACACAGTAAACCCGATAGCTTTTATGTGAGCACTGTAAAACTATTTACATCCGCAATTAAATATTTCAAATAATCGTTGTAAACATTATTCACAACTGCAAATGTGAACAATTTATTATTTCTAATGATGGTTGCAAACAATATTTACATTTGTAAATAATTGAATTATATTTCTAACGATGGTTGCAAACAATATTTACATATGTAGATGTAAACAATTGAATATTTCTAACGATGGTTGTGAACATTATTTACACCTGCAAATGTAAACAATTGAATATTTCTAACGATGGTTGCAAACAATATTCACATTTGTAGATGTGAACAATTGAATATTTCTAACGATGGTTGCAAACAATATTTACATCTGTACATTTAAACAATTGAATATTTTTAACGATGGTTGCAAACAATATTTACATCTCTAGATGTGAACAATTCAATATTTCTAACGATGGTTGCAAACAATATTTACATCTGTAGATGTGAACAATTGAATATTTCTAACGATGGTTGCAAACAATATTTACATCTGTAGATGTGAACAATTAAATATTTCTAACGATGGTTGCAAACAATATTTACATCTGTAGATGTGAACAATTGAATATTTCTAATGATGGTTGCAAACAATATTTACATCTGTAGATGTAAACAATTCAATATTGCTAACGATGGTTGCAAACAATATTTACATCTGTAGATGTAAACAATTGAATATTTCTAACGATGGTTGCAAACAATATTTACGTCTGTAAATGTAAACAATTGAATATTTCTAGCGATGGTTGCAAACAATATTTACATCTCTAGATGTGAACAATTCAATATTTCTAACGATGGTTGCAAACAATATTTACATCTGTAGATGTGAACAATTGAATATTTCTAACGATGGTTGCAAACAATATTTACATCTGTAGATGTGAACAATTGAATATTTTTAACGATGTTTGCAGACAATATTTATAAAGTATTCGCAAATGTAAACAATTTGCTATTTCTAATGATGGAGTAATATCATACAGACCTGAGTAAGCTATGCTGGCTAATTTAGATCTCTCTAGTGGGGGCGACCATTTACCCAGCATGGCATGCATGGCAGGGTACGCTACTCCCTGAAAAAAAAAACAATATATAAAAATAGGTAAAACATCCCAGCCTCCGCTGAGATAACTAACGCACTTATGCTAATTTAAATTGAAAATAACTCTTTGTTCTCTTGGTTTACATAAAATGTATTTATGTGTGTAATAACATGGTTATAACCGACATGAATAATTTTATTATGACAACTAGGAATGCAAACGGTTTGGGAATTATGAGTCTGATTAAGTTTTTCGCGCCTCTGAGCTTGAATCTCTGAGCTCGGATCTCTGAGCTACAAGTCATTGCATGACCATTATTACAATATGTATGGAATAATATCTGTCAATAATATCAGTATCATGTCATATTCATCATATTTTATCATTCTGTTTGATTTATCATCCAACATACATCACTGTTATCATAAATGACCTTTATTATCGCAATATAATGTGGCGCCGAAGGGTCCTATATATCACTCAGTGAATGACATATAGGACCCTTTTGGTCCTGACGGGCGGGGGAGGGGGTATATATTTCACAAATGAAGCCCCTGGGTGCTGCTTACAAAATTATATCATCATTTGATTAGTTTACCTCAAGTCATGTTGATTTTATTACACCTTTTTGTTCTACTTTTCTTTGTTTACCTAGATTCATTATCCCCATGTACAGCAAGTTAATGCATTTTATGTAAAAACATATTTTTGTGTACATTCTAAATCATTCAGATTATATTGAAATACGTTAGCTATCGCCAAATTATAACTTATACGATTGTGTGCTACTATGGAAATGAACAAATCTGAATCTCCACGGTCATTTTGGATAAAAATATAAACATAATTATATTTCGGCCGAGCTTTTTCATTTTAAATCCTCTGTGTCCAGAATGTTTGATTGACGAAATTGGTCAATGGACAATGATAATGAGCCTGATTCGGATTTGCAGCGCCTCTGAGCTCGGGACACTGATGATTTAGGCGCTTTTGAAGTATTTGTAAAAGGTATTTTCAATCAATCAATCAATCAATCAATCAATCAATCAATTAATCAATCAATCAATCAATCAATTAATCAATCAGTCAATCAATCAATCAATCAATCAATCAATCAATCAATCAATCAATCAATCAATCAATCAATCAATCAATCAATCAATCAATCAAATTAATATCCTGAAGCATTGTCCATATACTCTATTGAAGAAGCATGATTTCATTTAAATATAAGATATAATACGTGTTATAACTTACCGCTCCTACGCCCCCTAGAACGCGTAGTGATATGAGGAGAAAGTAGTGCGTGCGTGAGCCCAGTGGGATGAGCATAGTGCTGCCTGACGCTGTGAGCATCAAGAGACCAAGGATCTTTTTTCCTCCATATCGCTCCGCCAGCCATCCGCACGGGATCTGGCTGAGAATGTAAGCCCAGTAAAAAGTCCACCTAACTACATCCTGTCTAGTCTTGTTCCAGGTGAATTCCCCGTCCTGAAACATGGGAACATTAGAGATTCAACGCTTTAACCCTTAAAGCTCTGAAATATTTTTATATAAACCATAGAGATCGAGTGTTTTTTTATCAATTAGAAATCATCAGAAATGTCTTAGTTAGCTCTTTCCGCTTCATTTGAATACCTATGTTATGGGTCTACGGCCATTATAAATGTTTTAATTCTTTCAGCGCGGGGACGTCATAATCTGACGTATACAGACGTCAGATTCTGACGCATAAATACGGTCCCCGCGCTGAAAGGGTTGACCCTTGTGCGCTAAGCACAACGATAGTCATTTTACTCCATATTAGTAGCAGCTTCCATTACGGTTAGTGGAAATGAAATGAGTGGTTAAACATCAAGATTTACAAAAATCTAGCTTCAAAATAAACATATAGGCCCATATGAGTAATTTTCAACACCTAAATTTGTGTGTCGTGATAGCGAGACGCAACTTCCAGTGGACGAAAATTTAAAATATTTTTCTTAGCGCTTTAAATATTTACACTTTAAACTCTAATGTGTGTACAAGTGAAATTCGGCACAATTCAATAAATGGTTATAATTTCACATTTGGTTTAGTTTGTTATTTTATTTATTGTTCACTCCCGTGGAGTTGTGCCTCGCTGTACTATATACCATTAAGGTGGTAATTATGTATGCTTTATCACAAACGTTCTGAGATACTTTTGCAGAAATCAAGATTTATTTATTTATTTATATATAACAGGTTAACCGAGAAAAAGCAATATGCCTACACTAGCCCAGAAACCATCATCATACAATTGAGAATATATATATATATATTTTTTGTTAATAAAATCGTATATCCAAATTAAAGCCAGTTTATTTCTGGTGATGGATAACACGTTACATTCATCCATATTAACCCACGACCCCGACAAAAAGCAATATGCCTATACTAGCCCAGAAACCATCATCATACAATTGAGATTATATAGGTAAATATTATTGTTACTCCCAAATCTCGCATTCGCATGTGCTGCACTCGTAGAGTTGTATATAAAATCGTATATTCAATATAAAGAGCAGTTTATTTCTCGTGATGGATAACGCGTTACATGTATCAATATTGAACCACGATATTTAATCAAAATAAAAGTGGGCCTGAAATTGAGCCCTGAGGAACTCCCTATGTCACAGACAACCAGCTAGATTTAGCACCCTAATAAATATCATTTAACAAAATTAATTTTATTTTATACCCATTGCTTTTAATTATGAATAAGTAATAAATGTGGCACACTCTTAAAGGCCTTACTAAAATCCAAATAAATTATATAATTTAAAAAACCTCATGGTTGACTAATAGTGCACTTCAAGACTGACATACCTGAGAAAAATCAGGTTGTTTTTCAGAGATGTCCTTACTGACAAAACTATCAATATGAATATATATACAACTCTCCATTAGTTTTCATACCACACTCAAAAAATTAAACTCATAATTATTCACTTTGTCACAATCTCCTTTTTATGAATTGGTGATACGTGCGCACACATATTTGGAATTTGTGACACACTCATGCACAAATATTGAAAAAAATTTTAACGATGTTGTTATTTGCCGGGAGCACATTTTTAATACATATGGGGAGATATTATAAGACCCACAATCTTTATTTACATCGAGTGTAAATGCAATTTAAAAGAAGGTATCGTGATGTTTTCTTTTAGTTTACATGATTGAATGATGTTTTGGTGATGTTTTATTTTAGTTTACCTGATAAAATGGTGGTATGGTGACGTTTATCTTTTAGTTTACCTGATAGAATGATGGTATGGTGACGTTTTCTTTTAGTTTATTCACTTTGTCACAATCTCCTTTTTATGAATTGGTGATACGTGCGCACACATATTTGGAATTTGTGACACACTCATGCACAAATATTGAAAATCTTTTTAACGATGGTGTTATTTGCCGGAAGCACATTTTTAATACATATGGGGAGATATTATAAGACCCATAATCTTTATTTACATCGAGTGTAAATGCAATTTAAAAGAAGGTATCGTGATGTTTTCTTTTAGTTTACATGATTGAATGATGTTTTGGTGATGTTTTATTTTAGTTTACCTGATAAAATGGTGGTATGGTGACGTTTATCTTTTAGTTTACCTGATAGAATGGTGGTATGGTGACGTTTTATTTTAGTTTATTCACTTTGTCACTATCTCCTTTTTATGAATTGGTGATACGTGCGTACACATATTTGGAATTTGTGACACACTCATGCACAAATATTGAAAAACTATTTAACGATGGTGTCATTTGCCGGGAGCACATTTTTAATACATATGGGGAGATATTATAAGACCCACAATCTTTATTTACGTCGAGTGTTAATGCAATTTAACTAAGGTATCGTGATGTTTTCTTTTAGTTTACATGATTGAATGATGTTTTGGTGATGTTTTATTTTAGTTTACCTGATAAAATGGTGGTATGGTGACATTTATCTTTTAGTTTATCTGATAGAATGATGGTATGGTGACGTTTTATTTTAGTTTGCCTGATAGAATGATGGTATGGCGACGTTTTATTTTAGTTTACCTGATAGAATGATGGTATGGTGCCGTTTTATTTTAGTTTACCTGATAGAATGATGGTATGGTGACGTTTTATTTTAGTTTACCTGATAGAATGATGGTATGGCGACGTTTTTTTCTAGTTTACCTGATAGAATGATGGCATGGTGCCGTTTTATTTTAGTTTACCTGATAGAATGATGGTATGGTGACATTTCTCTTAGTTTACCTACTAGAATGATGGTATGGTGACGTTTTATTTTAGTTTGCCTGATAGAATGATGGTATGGTGCCGTTTCATTTTAGTTTACCTGATAGAATGATGGTATGGTGCCGTTTCATTTTAGTTTACCTGATAGAATGATGGTATGGCGACGTTTTATTTTAGTTTACCTGATGGAATGATGGTATGGTGAAGTTTTATTTTAGTTTACCTGATAGAATGATGGTATGGTGACGTTTTATTTTAGTTTACCTGATAGAATGATGGTATGGTGACGTTTTATTTTAGTTTACCTGATAGAATGATGGTATGGCGACGTTTTATTTTAGTTTGCCTGATAGAATGATGGTATGGTGATGTTATCTTTTAGTTTAGCTGATAGAATGATGGTATGGCGACGTTTTATTTTAGTTTAACTGATAGAATGATGATATGTTGACATATCATTTTAGTTCACCTGATAGAATGATGGTATGGTGATGTTTTATTTTAGTTTACCTGATAGAATGATGGTATGGTGATGTTTTATTTTAGTTTACCTGATAGAATGATGGTATGGTGATGTTTTATTTTAGTTTACCTGATAGAATGATGATATGTTGACATATCATTTTAGTTCACCTGATAGAATGATGGTATGGTGACGTTTTATTTTAGTTTGCCTGATAGAATGATGGTATGGTGATGTTATCTTTTAGTTTAGCTGATAGAATGATGGTATGGCGACGTTTTATTTTAGTTTAACTGATGGAATGATGATATGGCGACGTTTTATTTTAGTTTACCTGATAGAATGATGGTATGGTGACATTTCTCTTAGTTTACCTAATAGAATGATGGTATGGTGCCGTTTTATTTTAGTTTACCTGATAGAATGATGGTATGGTGACATTTCTCTTAGTTTACCTAATAGAATGATGGTATGGTGCCGTTTTATTTTAGTTTACCTGATAGAATGATGGTATGGTGACGTTTAATTTTAGTTTACCTGATAGAATGATGGTATGGTGACGTTTTATTTTAGTTTACCTGATAGAATGATGGTATGGTGCCGTTTTATTTTAGTTTACCTGATAGAATGATGGTATGGTGACATTTCTCTTAGTTTACCTAATAGAATGATGGTATGGTGCCGTTTTATTTTAGTTTACCTGATAGAATGATGGTATGGTGACGTTTTATTTTAGTTTACCTGATAGAATGATGGTATGGTGCCGTTTTATTTTAGTTTACCTGATAGAATGATGGTATGGTGACATTTCTCTTAGTTTACCTAATAGAATGATGGTATGGTGCCGTTTTATTTTAGTTTACCTGATAGAATGATGGTATGGCGACGTTTTATTTTAGTTTACCTGATAGAATGATGATATGGCGACGTTTTATTTTAGTTTACCTGATAGAATGATGGTATGGTGCCGTTTTCTTTTAGTTTACCTGATAGAATGATGGTATGGCGACGTTTTATTTTAGTTTACCTGATAGAATGATGGTATGGTGACGTTTTATTTTAGTTTGCCTGATAGAATGATGATATGTTGACATATCATTTTAGTTCACCTGATAGAATGATGGTATGGTGACGTTTTATTTTAGTTTACCTGATAGAATGATGGTATGGTGATGTTTTATTTTAGTTTACCTGATAGAATGATGGCATGGTGACATTTCTCTTAGTTTACCTAATAGAATGATGGTATGGTGCCGTTTTATTTTAGTTTACCTGATAGAATGATGGTATGGTGACATTTCTCTTAGTTTACCTAATAGAATGATGGTATGGTGCCGTTTTATTTTAGTTTACCTGATAGAATGATGGTATGGCGACGTTTTATTTTAGTTTGCCTGATAGAATGATGATATGGCGACGTTTTATTTTAGTTTACCTGATAGAATGATGGTATGGTGCCGTTTTATTTTAGTTTACCTGATAGAATGATGGTATGGTGACGTTTTATTTTAGTTGGCCTGATAGAATGATGATATGGCGACGTTTTATTTTAGTTTACCTGATAGAATGATGGTATGGTGCCGTTTTATTTTAGTTTACCTGATAGAATGATGGTATGGTGACATTTCTCTTAGTTTACCTAATAGAATGATGGTATGGTGCCGTTTTATTTTAGTTTACCTGATAGAATGATGGTATGGTGACGTTTTATTTTAGTTTACCTGATAGAATGATGATATGGCGACGTTTTATTTTATTTTAGCTGATAGAATGATGGTATGGTGCCGTTTTATTTTAGTTTACCTGATAGAATGATGGTATGGTGACATTTCTCTTAGTTTACCTAATAGAATGATGGTATGGTGCCGTTTTATTTTAGTTTACCTGATAGAATGATGGTATGGTGCCGTTCTATTTTAGTTTACCTGATAGAATGATGGTATGGTGACGTTTTATTTTAGTTTACCTGATAGAATGATGGTATGGTGACATTTCTCTCAGTTTACCTAATAGAATGATGGTATGGTGCCGTTTTATTTTAGTTTACCTGATAGAATGATGGTATGGTGCCGTTTTATTCTAGTTTACCTGATAGAATGATGGTATGGTGACATTTCTCTTAGTTTACCTAATAGAATGATGGTATGGTGCCGTTTTATTTTAGTTCACCTGATAGAATGATGGTATGGTGCCGTTTTATTTTAGTTTACCTGATAGAATGATGGTATGGTGACGTTTATCTTTTAGTTTACCTGATAGAATGATGGTATGGTGACGTTTTATTTTAGTTTACCTGATAGAATGATGATATGGCGACGTTTTATTTTAGTTTACCTGATATATTTAGTGAGAGAAGACAACACATTGCTATTTTCTTTGTTAAGGTTTATTCCGACATGTTTCGCTTATAGCTTCATCAGGGTATGACATTGACACACACAACAACTTGGTTTTGTTAGGCCTAAAGTATTATGACATCATTATTTGTTGCTAGGATACCACTTTACGGTGAGTGTGAACAGTGAAACAGATATCTTTTGTGACGTTATACATGTAGTAGAGGTAGTCAAGCAAAATGTTTAGTCTAAGCGAATCAACATGATATTAATTTAAATTAAAAGTTTTTTAATAGTATAAATGTTTTGTCTAATCGAATAGTAAATGATTGTCGTTTTATTGATTCCATGTGTGCGGACGATTGTGCGGAGTTACAGCGTTGGTGCGGATGAAATACAAATATATGGACAAAAATAGTCGGGCTTCTCTATGTAGTTTTGAAGTTGGTCTATGGTGGCAATTTTTACGTTATGGGTAACTGGTGTCCGCTCCGCATGCGGCGGTGCGGCAGTGCACACCCGTAGTGGGTCCGCGTCGCCGCCCCGCCGCATGCCGACCAGGCACCACGACCGCTGGCAGGGTACATCAGTTTATGTTGTTTATTCTTTGAGTTTAGTAAAACATTTACATTTTATGTTCTTCATTTTTCCATTATTCCAAATTCTATTTCTTTATTTGGATACAAAAAACACAGCAATAAGCGGGGTGGGGTGTCAGTGTCTGACTAGGTGACTTGCGGATTACATCATCATGTGCGGATGGCCTGCCCGTGGAGCAGAGGGGTGGGTAGGGTGTTTCATCCGCCCCCCCTAACTCCGCCGACAGGTCCTCCGCACACACTTGATTACGCAGAGGTCATAATGTGAATGTGAAATGTGAAAAACAAAATAATATCCTATTTAATCTAAAAACAAAAGCGAAACGCTCGATAACGAGATCACAAGAGCTTTACTTAGTGAGCGGGGGTGATCAGGCCGGGTGCGTCCGCGCGGGTTGCACCGGCGCGGAGGAGGGTGGGTCCTCCGCACCAATGCAAACCGCGTCAACGCTTCCTGCCGTCATGAGTATAAGGCACAGCTTCAAGCTTTAATGTTCATCTCTTTGCCAGAGTTACAGTCTATGCGGTATCACATGGGTCTGTGATGCGGAGTGGTCACAGGTTGATATTTTTTAAGAAATGTATCTACAGACAAGTCTGTTTGTGACGGCGGGAGTCATGTTATAAATTTTATTTACACAGTCAAAAGGGTAGGTAGGCGGGGAAAAGTTCGTTTAGAGGGTTGCGTCTTCTTCGGGTAGACTTCTTGTTAGCCCTGGCAGTTGTGATCGTACAGGATCTCTTCCTCAGGTGCTGGGTCTGCGGCAGGTGCGGAGGGCGAGACATTCATGGCTTCATCCGGGTGGACACCAAGGGTTCCGTAACCCGCACCAGGCATCCCCACATGGCCCGTATCGAAGCTCGTTGACGTGGATGTCTGGTACGGGTCGAGTCTTAGGTTGATGTCCACCGGGTCCCTGCTTGGTATGTGGTCTGCCATTAGCTTGTTTAGGTCCCTGATGGTTGTTCTCCATTCACCCGTTGCGTTCCGCAAGACCACTTTGGTGCTGTCCCTTGCGTATGTGATCTCTACCGAATGGGTTGTCTTTTCTTTGTACTCGTCCAGTGTTATTTTCTTCTTTTCTGTGGCTGTTTGGGTGATAGCATCTGATGTAACATGTGGGTCGGTGCCAGTACCGATGGAGATCCTTCTGCTGCTGTCCGAGTGTCTGTGGCGTTCTCGTCTGACAGAGTGCGTTGCCTTAGCGTCGTGTTGGGATGGTTGCTGTCGTTCACTGCTTCTTGGGGGTTCCAGCGGGAGTTGTTTCTCCTCGTGTGAGAGGTTTGGCGGGTGGTAGGCGGTTGTTTCCTCTGCCCTGCTTATTTCTCCTTCTTGTTGTAACTCCGCAAGGTCAGTGTGCGGAGCTCGACTTTTCAAAAACTGGATTTTGTAAAGCGCCCTCCGCCGTGTTTCTTCATCCTCATTTGTTGATGTTTCTGTACTTGTTTCTTTGTTTGCCGGTTTTATTTTAGTTTACCTGATAGAATGATGATATGGCGACGTTTTATTTTAGTTTACCTGATATTATGATGATATGGCGACGTTTTATTTTAGTTTACCTGATAGAATGATGGTATGGCGACGTTTTATTTTAGTTTACCTGATAGAATGATGGTATGGTGACGTTTTATTTTAGTTTACCTGATAGAATGATGGTATGGCGACGTTTTATTTTAGTTTACCTGATAGAATGATGGTATGGAGACGTTTTATTTTAGTTTACCTGATAGAATGATGGTATGGTGACGTTTTATTTTAGTTTACCTGATAGAATGATGGTATGGTGACGTTTATCTTTTAGTTTACCTGATGGAATGACGGTATGGTGCCGTTTTATTTTAGTTTACCTGATAGAATGATGGTATGGTGACGTTTATCTTTTAGTTTACCTGATAGAATGATGGTATGGTGACGTTTTATTTTAGTTTACCTGATAGAATGATGATATGGCGACGTTTTATTTTAGTTTACCTGATAGAATGATGGTATGTTGACATATCATTTTAGTTCACCTGATAGAATGATGGTATGGTGACGTTTTATTTTAGTTTGCCTGATAGAATGATGGTATGGTGATGTTATCTTTTAGTTTAGCTGATAGAATGATGGTATTTCGACGTTTTATTTTAGTTTAACTGATGGAATGATGGTATGGTGACGTTTTATTTTAGTTTACCTGATAGAATGATGGTATGGTGACGTTTTATTTTAGTTCAGCTGATGGAATGATGGTATGGTGACGTTTTATTTTAGTTTAACTGATGGAATGATGATATGGCGACGTTTTATTTTAGTTTAGCTGATGGAACGAAGGCATGGTGATGTTATATTTTAGTTTAGCTGATGAAATGATGGTATGATGACGTTTTATTTTAGATTAGATGATGGAATGATGGTATGGCGACGTTTTATTTTAGTTTACCTGATAGAACGAAGGCATGGTGATGTTATCTTTTAGTTTAGCTGATGGAATGATGGTATGGCGACGTTTTATTTTAGTTTACCTGATAGAACGAAGGCATGGTGATGTTATCTTTTAGTTTAGCTGATGGAATGATGGTATGGCGACGTTTTATTTTTGTTCACCTGATAGAACGAAGGCATGGTGATGTTATCTTTTAGTTTAGCTGAAGGAATGATGGCATGGTGATATTTTATTTTGCTTGATATAATGATCATATGGTAACTTTTTATTTTAGTTGATCTGATAGAATGAATATATTGTGACGTTTTATTTTAGTTTATTTGATAAAATGATGGTATGGGGACATTTTCTCTTAGTTTTCCCCATACACTATGGTATTTTGACGTTTTCTTTTAAATTACCTGGTAGAATGATGGTATGGTGACGTTTTATTTTAGTTTACCTGATAGAATGACGGTATAGTGAAGTTTTATTTTAGTTTACCTGATAGAATGATGTTATGGCGACGTTTTATTTTATTTTACGTGATAGAACGAAGGCATGGTGATGATATCTTTCAGTTTACCTGATAGAATGATGGTATGGTGATGTTATCTTTTAGTTTACCTGATAGAATGATGGTATGGTGACGTTTTATTTAGTTTACCTGATAGAATGATGGTATGGTGACGTTTTATTTTAGTTTACCTGATAGAATGATGGTATGGCGACGTTTTCTTTTAGTTTACCTGATAGAATGATGGTATGGTGACGTTTTATTTTAGTTTACCTGATAGAATGATGGTATGATGAAGTTTTATTTTAGTTTACCTGATAGAATGATGGTATGGCGACGTTTTATTTTAGTTTACCTGATAGAACGAAGGCATGGTGATGTTATCTTTTAGTTTACCTGATAGAATGATGATATGGTGACGTTTTCCATGAAGATGAAGAAGTTCTGTTCTTTGTATCTGATTTTGTCAGTAATTATATCTAATTTTATCTTATCATATATTAGCCCTCAAAACGTTACAATTAAAGAATTTATTTAATTACCCATTTGCAGTTGTGTCTCGCTGCCGCAACCCAATAGAAAATACTTACAGATGCAGAAGTTGAATCCAAACAAATGTACCAATCTTGTGAGCTTAATGCTGATTTCTGATTAGCATGTTAGAGTTAATTTACTTACATTTTTAGCAACTTGAAGTTGTGTCTTGCCACCGCGACCCACAACTTCAAGTGGCTGAAAATTACACAGATTTGTTTTATTCGAGCACAAATATTTGCAAATCTTGATGTTTTGAAACACATTTCATTTCCAATATCAGTGATTTAGTCGACTAATAAACCAGAGTAAAAACGACAATAGTCGTGATCAGCCGAATGAGGGTGACTTGTGCTTATTTTACCTGATAGAATGATGGTATGTTGACATATCATTTTAGTTCACCTGATAGAATGATGGTATGGTGACGTTTTATTTTAGTTTGCCTGATAGAATGATGGTATGGTGATGTTATCTTTTAGTTTAGCTGATAGAATGATGGTATTTCGACGTTTTATTTTAGTTTAACTGATGGAATGATGATATGGCGACGTTTTATTTTAGTTTACCTGATAGAATGATGGTATGGTGACGTTTTATTTTAGTTCAGCTGATGGAATGATGGTATGGTGACGTTTTATTTTAGTTTAACTGATGGAATGATGATATGGCGACGTTTTATTTTAGTTTAGCTGATAGAACGAAGGCATGGTGATGTTATATTTTAGTTTAGCTGATGAAATGATGGTATGATGACGTTTTATTTTAGTTTAGATGATGGAATGATGGTATGGCGACGTTTTATTTTAGTTTACCTGATAGAACGAAGGCATGGTGATGTTATCTTTTAGTTTAGCTGATGGAATGATGGTATGGCGACGTTTTATTTTAGTTTACCTGATAGAACGAAGGCATGGTGATGTTATCTTTTAGTTTTGCTGATGGAATGATGGTATGGCGACGTTTTATTTTAGTTCACCTGATAGAACGAAGGCATGGTGATGTTATCTTTTAGTTTAGCTGAAGGAATGATGGCATGGTGATATTTTATTTTGCTTGATATAATGATCATATGGTAACTTTTTATTTTAGTTGATCTGATAGAATGAATATATTGTGACGTTTTATTTTAGTTTATTTGATAAAATGATGGTATGGGGACATTTTCTCTTAGTTTTCCCCATACACTATGGTATTTTGACGTTTTCTTTTAAATTACCTGGTAGAATGATGGTATGGTGACGTTTTATTTTAGTTTACCTGATAGAATGACGGTATGGTGAAGTTTTATTTTAGTTTACCTGATAGAATGATGTTATGGCGACGTTTTATTTTATTTTACGTGATAGAACGAAGGCATGGTGATGATATCTTTTAGTTTACCTGATAGAATGATGGCATGGTGATGTTATCTTTTAGTTTACCTGATAGAATGATGGTATGGTGACGTTTTATTTAGTTTACCTGATAGAATGATGGTATGGTGACGTTTTATTTTAGTTTACCTGATAGAATGATGGTATGGCGACGTTTTCTTTTAGTTTACCTGATAGAATGATGGTATGGTGACGTTTTATTTTAGTTTACCTGATAGAATGATGGTATGATGAAGTTTTATTTTAGTTTACCTGATAGAATGATGGTATGGCGACGTTTTATTTTAGTTTACCTGATAGAACGAACGCATGGTGATGTTATCTTTTAGTTTACCTGATAGAATGATGGTATGCTGACGTTTTCCATGAAGATGAAGAAGTCACGCTCGCATGCAATTGAGATGGTGTTTGTGTTTATAGCGACCGGGCATGCTGGGAGTTCAGCCAGAAGTTTCATGCAGTCAGGAAAATAATAAGCTTATGAAACGCAGCCGGGATAGATGCTCAGAACTGTGAATTTAAATCGTTTAATGCCCCGTTTTTGCAGTCAAAATACATAATACACAAAAATATGACCAAAACCAAACCTAAACCATCCTCATAGTCCCGTTTTTTTCGAAGAATAATGACTTTATTCCCAACTCCACTGAGACATCATAGCCGTTCTCAGATGACACACTTGAACATGCATGCTCCGCACACGCGATCAAGTCACCCTCTCATTGGTCAAGTTATGTTTGTTTGTTTGTTGAGTTAGCGAGCCCTATAACCGGTCTGCCCGGGCCTTACGACAAGTGTCAATTGCTTTGAAACCTAGCCACGAGACCAAGAGCTACAAACAATCAGATCACTAAGTAACAAGCTAGACAACCACACTGTGAGTAGGCCTAGCTAAGAATTCACCCCTCGGTCCGCACGAGGCTTGCCAGTGTACTGTCACGCTGGGGTTAGAGTAGGCATACCCCGACCTCGGCCCCCATGTTAATTTCCGAGGAGGAAGCCAGAGGGAGCTGAACTTCACTATTGCTGTGAATAGGTCAAAAACGCCCCTGATATTGTGGTATCACCACCCTAAACTGTCAGTGCGCTGTCTGTGATCATTTTCGAGGTTTGTTTTGTAGGTCTACTGTCTGGCACTCACAGGAGTGTTAAAATATCGCGGGAAATCCCGTCATTATTGTTGTTTTCGTTACTTTTCAGTTATTGTTTTCATTTATTTTAACCTAGTGCTGAACGATTTTGCTAGTTTAGGTATGAAGATAGGCATTTTTAAATTGTTCTGCCCGAATACTATGAACTATATCGCATATAAAGCTCGACTTTCAAAATGAATAAATGTAGGCCCTATCACTGACACGCAGGTCGGATGCCTCACCAAATTTAAAATAGCATGTTTTCGGTGTTGGCTCATTTTTTTGGACACAAATGTTTCACTGAACCAATTACATTTTTATGTGGCTTAGAATATTGGGTTCAACCCCTTTGGATTGGCTACGACCACCGGTTTCAGACAAAAAAATTATACAATTTTTGCTGATCCTTGTCAGCACATGCTGTCACAATTTACAGTAGCCATTTGTATCCTCGTTTACGACCACTTATAACAAATTATGTAGGCGATTTGACTTTGCAGAATACACAAATAAGTGAACTAAGAGGGTGCTCTGTATTCAAATTTTTTTGGCCCACGGGGGAATTTTGGAATCGCTCGAGATGCATCTAGTGTAGCCGTGAAACCTGTTTCAGCCACTGGGGCTACATCCAGTGCACTTTTCCTACTTTCACATTAGCAGGGGTGAATGAATTTCGCTGATTTACATGTAAATTTTTAATGAATTTTCCACACAATAAGCTGAGACGCAGCTGCAGGCCGTGGCCCAGTTGATTCGCCCCACTGACGTCGGCTACCGCTACTAGCTTGATTCGCCCCACTGACTTCGGCTACCGCTACTAGCTAGACCTATCCTATAGTCTAGGTCCTATAATATGCCAATTTAGTGTGTATGACTAGGCCTATAAGCTAGACCTATACATACGCCGGTAGGCTTCAATACATTTTTGGGTAGGCCTATACAAATGCAAGAGGTCTTGCAGACCCCCCCCCCCCTCCCCCTCACACACACACACCCAGGATGCAGACAGTTGACAGAACAGTCAATTGCCATTCTATGCATATTTTCGGAGCCCACATCTAGGCCAGCCTGTAACGTTAGGCCTAGCCAGTCTTTAGGCCTAGCTACTCTCTGAACAATCGTATTAGCCCACTGGTAGGCTTAATCACTGATAGCCTGTAGCCTAAATCATGCATATTATAGGCCTGCATAATTACGAGGGTGCACATGGGTCCTGGAAATTATGGATTATTCCCAGCTCACTTTTTACCCAGCTATTCGCTTTTTATAAGGGAAAAATGATATAAATATAGATAAAAATATATATAAATTTTAAGATTCAGTTTTTACACTATTTATAAGCTGAAATCCTCGATGTGCGGACCCTAAGAACAGGCGATTCGCCGTTCGTTTTTTAACCCATGTGCACCCTCAATTATATAGATGTTACTAGTGGCTGTGTTTGGAGGCTATACTTGCTACTGTTACAAGAATATCGCCCTCCACTACGCATAGGCCTAACACTTTGTGAACCTTTGTGGAGGGTGGAATTTGCTGATTAAAGTGTAGTCTAGGCCTACACTACACTGGTACAGAAAATATAAGGTCTCACACCACCCCATCCGCACGTTAGCGTATTAAAAAAAAAATTTGTAAAAAATATAATCAAAAAAGAGGCCAACGAATTTATGATCTAGGCCTGAATTGCGGTGATCCGTTATCTGAAGAGAAGGGGGCGCCACAGGGGTTTGCCCTGCATTTTTTAAGGGAGGCTTATAAGTTTGGCAAAACATAGGGTGCCCTTCTCCCCTTGGATCCACCACTGCTAACCTCTACCCATGCAAACACCAATTTTGTCTATCAATATTACAAAAAATATGTGAAAAACCAACAGAAAGCATAGGGCGTGGACCTATTTGGTAAATTGATCGCTCAAAATGGTGCATTTATTAATATAGGAGACTATTAAAAACATTTTGCGAAAAAACGAATATCCTACCTGGATCGGGCGAAAAAACTGTCACTTTCAAGATCACTATATGGGAGCCTATGACAAAAGGATCACAATAGCCGTCTGTTGTGGGGGGTTATTAAATATGTCTGAAGTTGCGGAATAAGTTCTCCGAAAATTTGTTTGTCCCCGAAAAAATTTAAAAACAAATCCTGTTGACTTACAATTTAGGTCTAGATGTGACTCCAACCTAGGAAACATTCACTGATTTTTAAGCAGGAGGTCAACCTTGCTATTGACTATAAGTATTTTAAAATTAGATTGATTGAACAGGAATAAACAAAATGTTTCAATTTTATTTCACACTCATTATCAATACATATATATTACACATTTTTCAAGTAGGCCTATCTGGAATAATTTCTCATCTGTCCCAGCAATATTTTTTTCTGTGACAAATAAATTTGGTCAGCAACAAATTATTGCAATATATTGCTAATTTAAAAAAAAAATACACAGTAATATCCCTTGCTAATTATCAAGCATATTATTTCTAGAATGTGAGAGTAGAAAACTTCAGACTTAATTTACATTTCTAGAATTCTTAACATTAGTTTTCATCCACATTTGTTACCCTATTTTTCAGTTCTGATATTCCTCTCATTATATTATTACATTTGTTGAAAGATATTGCATGTAGTGTATGCCCTATACACAATTAAGGAATGAAAAACACACACTGAACTGCACAAAAAACTTAAATACTAATATATAATGATAATATTAAGCAGGCCTACAACATGTACAATGTGTATTGTAATTGTTGTTTTTATATGCAATCAGAGCATTCACCATTAATAAATACACTACACCAGATGAATTATAACTCATTTGTAGAGGCTATCATACATGGCGGCCATTTTAAATTTCGGTAAAACCTTGAAAAATCACATGCACATCTCCATATCGCGGGGAATGTGATAGTAAAAATTAAGTAATATACGACCTAAGTTTATTAATTTTTGCGATCTCAAAAAAATTGAAATTGATCCGTGGCGGCTATTTTGAATTTCGGTAAAACCTTGAAAAAATCAACTGCACATCTCCATATTGTGGGGAGTGTGATTGCAAAATTTGACTAATTTAAGACGTTCAGTTTTAAAGTTTTTGCGCCCACAAAAAATTTTGGAGTTGACTTCTGGCGGCCATGTTGAATTTGGGTAGCATTTTTCAAAAATCGCTTGCACATCCACATGTTGCTGGGAATGTGTTTTAAAATTAAAAAAAAACTGGCCAAAATATTTTTTTAAGTTTCAGCGACCACCAAAAAATTCAAGTTGAACCGTGGCGGGCATTTTGAATTTCAGTGAAACCTTAAAAAAATCACCTGCACATCTCCATATGGTGGGGAATGTGATAGTAAAATTCGAATAATTTCAGACGTTAAGTTTTAAAAGTTTTTGCGCTCACAAAAAATTTTAGAGTTGACTTCTGGTGGCGATATTGAATTCTGGTAGCATCTTAAAAAATCACTTGCACATCCCCATGTTGCTAAGAATGTCATGTTAAAATTAAAAAAAAAATTAACTGGTAGGTTTTGATTTTTTGCGCCAACAAGAAAACCTGACGCCGGACAGAATCCTGGCGCAACTAAAATCCCTCTTCCCCTACGGGCAGGGGATAAAAAAACTGGCATTAATAATCATTCTATGAATTAAGCTAAATTAGTTAAATATCTATTTTTGATCAATATTTAATAAATATTATGGATATATGATTTGAAGCTGGAATTTACATAAATGCATAGGACAATGGTTGAATCACAATTTTAACCTTTATATATACCGGTAACTAAGGAGTTGTAATTTTATATATTGTCATAACTTGATTACATGTGTGCTCATTCTCACTCACTTTGTTTATCACTTTATGCCATTAATTTATATAGGTTGTATCAATCAACTACCTTTTGTTATTATCTAAACATACCTTTTCTTATCAGCTGAATACATGCATACATATTTTCAATAGAAATTTTAATACCTAATATCTGAATATGATGTACTTTTTCATGTATGATGTGTATTAACCTATTAAAGGGCTAATTTTTAATTGGTACCCCTTAGCAAAGATGTTAAAAGTGGCATAGATTTAACATGTTTACAGATCAATACATGATATCCAATTACTACTCAACATTGTCATTTACAACTGTTTCCATTAGAAAATGACAGATGAAATAACATCACTATATAGGAATGCATGACACAATGTAGACAGTTTGAAGAAGCATTACATTTTTACTTCCACCATATTTCTCATAAATAATCGCAATTCAAATATTCCTAACTTTCACATGCCTTTTAATTTAGTGTAAGATATCACATTTTGAGTCAGAATTGCCTAATTATATCACTGCAAATTGTCTAAACATTATTTGACACTCCAAATTACCATGGGGTCCCTCAAAACCAAGTTAATTAGCTGAAAAGATTAAAAAATCATTGTTTGACAATTCATTATTAAATTGATCATTACATGTACATTCATTGCCTGGAGGCCTACTACCAAATTTGTATATGATCATACCAAGCAAAATAATTCATGAACATTAACCTAGGCTTCTACTTGTAGTTTCAATTTTAATACATACATGTACATCCTCATTATGATTGTGATGTAATATACTACTACAATTGATCAAAAGAATATTACCGGAATTCAAAATATACAAGATGTGGGTCAAACATGTGAAATGTGAAAAATATGTGCTATTTAATATCTCATTTGAAAATGTGCATTGCGACAGATTCTACTACAAAACACTGGTTGATATGCCAATTAAAAATTTCATTGTGGTGAAGTGTAAGGTGAGAGAGATAACAGGTTGAATATGACTGTTGTAGCAATCTTGTGATGCACATGTTTTTTTCAAATGAGCAGTTCACCATGGTCACTTCTTTCCATTGAACTTGTTGCATGAAGAAACATCATGTCTGCAAATATATATATTTCATTGTTTAAATATAGAAGTATTTTTTCTTTCATTTGAAATGATAGCAACAAATTTTAGTCAATATGTTGTACCTGTCTTTCCCACACTGAAATTTTTGGGAGTTATTATTCAATGTTATGCCTAAAAGATGAAAACATAGAAATAATAAGATAATTTACCAACTGTTATTCAACTTTTCATCCACTTTGAAGGAAATTAATCATATATAGCTAATTTGATGCACACTCATTTCATTTCCAATAACTGCTCTAACCTGCTATTAAATAAAAAAGATTAAAATCAACTGAAGTGCTGATTAGCAGTGGAAGTGTTAATCGATTTTACTTACCATAATGTTAAGCATGTTAATATAACTGTGAAACCTCATACAACAATGTAGCACAGACCAGATTTTCTGCCTTTATCTCACTGCCTAGATTACATCTGAAATAGAAACAAAAACTATCATTGAATTGAATTTGTCTAAAAATAAATGCAGTAAAACACCCCAAATGTTACTCATTTTTCATTAACATGAAATTTTCTATAATTATAATTACTGAGAAAAATAACAGTTCTGAACTTCATAATGTTGGAAGCACAATTTTGAATACATTTAGAAAATTGACAATTTATATGTCAGTGCAAGGGTTGAATTATTTGAGATTATTACAATGTACATAATATGCACAATTTCTAATTTAGTGCAAGTGGTGAATTACTTCAGATCTAATCTAGTTAATAGTTATCATTTACTTTGTAATATACAATTCTCAGTATCAAATGAGAGGAAATTAGTTATACAGAATACAGATTTATACACCTGTGCACTTTTTTAATTAGAATTTAGACAAATAAATAATAAAAAGTTAAGCAAAAATATTAATATTAAGTAGGGATGTTAACCTGGGTTTTTTTTAATGGGGCACAATGTGAATTTAGTTGGCCTTGTTCCTTTTGTGTCTGATATACTGAGTTTGAGATTCCTCTCAAGGAAATTTTGGTTGTCAATAAATGATTTTCGATAGATTTTCAGAAAATTCCTTTTGAAAATGAGGTTCAGTACCCCTTTACCACCTAGTATATGGATCCACTACTGATAATCATATATGGGTAGCATGAGCCACTGTCTTAGCTAGGATTTGACAACTGCCCTTTTTTCCAATTACATATTGCATATTATGTAAAGGAAGAAAATGCACCTAACTGGCTACAGGTGCATTTTCTTTCTTTACAGTGTAGTTTGGACAATTTTCCTGTCTTGATACCCATCCAAAAAATGGGTCGCTGGCTAACACAGTGGTATCAGCATAATAATAGATTTTACTTGCATTACATAATTTATGACACATGCAAATATCGATTATGTGTGTAAAGTTGTGTAAAATGTGTGTAAAGTTTTGTAATGAAGTAATGATTCCTCCATTATAAAAATTAAAATATAATCCATGAAATATTTTAACACATTTGTTTGACATTTATTTGAGGTAAATGCTATTGCATGAAGGTAGAAAAAAAAATCGGTGGTGAAATGGTTAACTTAACATTACTGTAGATCTCGTAATTTTTGCGTGTTCAGATTTTCGCTAATTTGTGATTTTACACGAAGTCTAGAATTCGCAAATTATTTATTTCGATGATAGGTAGAGCTATTATAATATTTATTAATTTCGCGGGACTCCTATATTCGTGAATTTGTCCTCCTCTTGAAATTCGCGAAAATTAAAACCTTGCAAAAATTACCAGATCTACAGTATTATAAACTGGGATGGGGCTATTCCTATTCTGTTGGTTTAAACATCTCTATTTTTTTATTGGAACAATAAAAAAAATGTAATACAAGGCTCCTATCAAGGAGGCAATATTCTCAATCCCATTTAGTGGCACAGCTAGCTTAACAGGCGGCAGGCAGACACAGGCAGGCTATCACCGCCACAGATCTGAATAAGCCTAATAAGCGGTTGGTGGGTGGAGGTAGTAGTGACACAGTTCAAATAGGTAGTATTAAACTGTTAAAGGACAAAAGTATTGCAATTATAAAGTTTAGCTGATGAAATAAAGCAGTTTAAGGAACTGGCTCAGACTAAAATCATTAAAAAATCGGTGATTTTATTTTGGCTTATTAATATGACCATATAATGTAAACATGTCCATAGACTAGAACTGCAAAAGTTTTTTATTTTTTGTGCTGCGCATTTACCAGTTAGACTAGATATATGGAGACGTAATTCCCGTATTTCTCATTTTTGACATGGCTGTCCAAAATAAGAAATCAGAAATTTCGTCTCTTTATCTAGCCTAACTGGTAAATTCGCAGCACAAAAAATTTAAAAAAATTGCCTTTCTAGTCTGTGGACTGACATGTTTACATCATATGGCGATCATGTTAATATAAAGTCAAACTAAAAGCACTGATTTTTTAAAGATTTTAGCCTGAGCCAGTCATTTTAAACTTATTCTGCTAGGTGCATTGATTGCCCAAATGTACACATATATATATAAGGATCCATGAAAAAACAGTTTAGCAGGTCAACTTTTAAATTTATGTAGGTGTATTTTCCACTCTTTTAAGATTTCTGTCACAATTGAAAAACATAATCAAAGCTGATTTATCAAGTAGTTCAAGTACAATTTATATTCAGGGATATGTAGACCTCTAACTATATCATGTAGATGCAATATGCCATATCATATATTCTGTAGGCCTAATATTAGACCTAGCTAGGCTATTTCACACATTTTAAATTTAATTACATTAAATAGTGGTTTGGCTGGAGAAGTATATAACTTGGCCACACCTGTTCTAATGTCTGGTAAATTATACAGACCTGACCTTGAAGCCTAAAATATTCACGAATTACAAGACCATAGATTTTGGATCACATTCAGTATCTAGACGAGAGTCCTTGCAGTCATTGAATTCAATTCTATCCTGACAGTCCAACCGAGCTTTTCGGTATTTACTCTGTCAATACTCATGAAATTTGGGCCATGTAGGCATCTATCCTGAAAATTTTGTAAAAAATATTTTAAAAGACAGACCATTTGACATGTAGACTTTGTAGACTAGTTAGCAAATTTATTAATTATAAGGCCCCTCTATAAAGTTAAAAAAAAAACATTTTTAAACTTCATTCCGGTTTACTCTCCAAATTGTATTACTGTTATGTACCTGTATGTCAAATGGTCTGACTTTTGAAATACTCTGTCTATGGGAAGTTCGCAAAATTTTCAGGGATGTTGCCAAATGGTCCAACTTACAAATAGTCTGTGTGTACAACAAAATTCCACAAAACTTCCAGCGATGTTGTCATTGTTGAGGGAAGATGAAAAAATGACCCCAAAAAATTTCACTCTCAAATTTCGAATAGCGCCTTTATCTACTCCCACAGACTGTAGACGGTAGGTCTCGACACTTAACCGTTGCCGTTTCCCCGGGGCAACCGACTTTATGGTGGCAAGTAAAAAAATTCAGACAGTGGCCCCCTGGGCAATAGCTTCAATTTTCACCATTTTAAATTTGAGCGACTGTCACAACAGACATTAGCATGTCAATGGCAAGTCGGGCAAGTGATAAACTTGGGGGCAAGTATCCCAAAAATGTTCTCGCCTTCGGGCAGTTAGTGTCAAATGGTCAAACTTTTAAAATATACAATATTTTGTTATAAAATTTTCAGGATCGATGCCAAATGACTAGAAAATAATAGGCCTAGACCAGGCTAGGGTTTACTATTTTTCATGAAATTCGCTTGAGAATTTAACCTTTAAATATTGAATGACTGGATACTGAAAAGCTAACTTTCATTTTGGACCATCCTCCACCGTCGGACAGACTATAGAATAAGCTAGCACTTGACCAGCAGGACAGCAGTATTAGCACTGAGTAGCAGGTCGGCCGAATCTAATCACTGACACTGACTGACTGAAAGAGTATCAGAATCTGGGTAGGCCTAGGACTAGGAGACTGTCACTGTCAGTGAGTGGGAATGACTCACTGTCTCAGTCTCACAGTCACTGTCTCAGACAGATCTACGAGGGGGTGGGGGGGAGATGGGTAGCGGTTGCAACCCCCCCTCTTGCTGGCCCATGATGTGCCTGTGAGCATCTACAAATTCGAAATTTTCTGGGGGAGAGCCCCCAGACCACCCGCAACCCCTCCTTTCATTTAAACCTGGATCCGCGCCTGGTAGTCCAGTGGTAGGCGTCTGTCAGTTTCAGTGATTCAGATTGTGATGCGACTGAGTCACTGATGACACTGACAGTGTCACTGTGACTGGTGACTGTGTCAGTGCTGACTGATGCCAGTGTCACTGTCAGTGATGGTGATTGGTGCTGTCAGCGTCAGTGACAGAGTCACTGACTGTCAGTGTCAGTGATGTGATGATTATTATACTCGCCGTCAAATCAACCAGGATCGCATGATTTTCGGCGATTTTCCCGTCAATTGTGAACCGATTTTCTTCAAATTTTACAAAGGCCATTTTCTATTCAAATTCTAACCGCCCTGAAAACTTCGTAAACTTATATAGCGAATTTCAAAAGTTAGACCATTTGACATGTAATGAATTTAAATTATAACGTTCCTCTTTAAACCCATTAAAATAATTTTAGAATTTTATTACATGGCAAATGGTCTAACTTTTAAAATATTAAATATTATTTTGCGAATTTTTTACCCCTGTAAGGATTTTAATAGAAAATGGCCTCTGCAAAATTTCAAAGAAAAATCGATTAAAATCTTTGGAGAAATCGCTGAAAATCATGCGATCCTGGTTGATCATTTTTAATTTGACGGCGAGTAGGGCCTATAGGCCTAGTATTACCCGAGGCTGAGCCGGCCTGAGAGTGGCAATTATTATTAGGCACTCTAACTTGTGTTGTGAGGGTAGGCCCATCGTGACATGAGGCATGCAGTGGCGGATCCAGAATGTGCAAGAGGAGGGGGCGTAAAGCCACATCTTGGCTGAAAAACTTCAAAAAAGGGGTGTTAATGTTAGCTTCACTTCATTAAAAAAAATGCATGAAAATTCAATATTTTCACCAATAACGGGGGGGGGGGGGCGTACGCCGGGTACGCCCTATGCTGGATCCGCCACTGGCATGACCATGTCATGATGATGACATTAAGATTAGGCCTCGAGGGGCCTGAGCGATAATCGAAGTGATTACATTTACAGTGACAGTCTGGCCGACGCCGGAGACGGTGGAAGCAGGCCTGGTTAGATCTAATTAGACTACTTTAAAAGTTATTAATGAAATCAAATAATACATACCAATCCATAGTTAAACCTTGTTGTTTGATCTGTTGATGGTCTTCTTACATTTCTTAAAACATGATTCCAAAACCAAATTGTCAAAATATTTTCACGTGACAAATCTTGGAGTTGGACTTGGACTCAGTGAGTGGTCTTGGTCAGTTGGTGACCTTATTTTTTTAAATACCCTACCTTTAAAACTTAAATTCATTAGTAATCTTAAACTTGGTAAATGTCCCTAATATTTGTTTTTATGCATCTTACAGGTTGAATTGTAATTTTGGTAGTCTTTTTTAAAAATGGAAATTTGACCGATGAGAAGAAAAATTTGTTGATGGTCTTCTTACATTTCTTAAAACATGATTCCAAAACCAAATTGTCAAAATATTTTCACGTGACAAATCTTGGAGTTGGACTTGGACTCAGTGAGTGGTCTTGGTCAGTTGGTGACCTTATTTTTTTAAATACCCTACCTTTAAAACTTAAATTCATTAGTAATCTTAAACTTGGTAAATGTCCCTAATATTTGTTTTTATGCATCTTACAGGTTGAATTGTAATTTTGGTAGTCTTTTTTAAAAATGGAAATTTGACCGATGAGAAGAAAAATTAATCGCGTGTGCGGAGCATGCATTTCCAAGTGTGTCAGCTGGGAACGGCTGTGATGTCTCAGTCAAGTAGGGAATAAAGTAATTATTCTTGGAAAAAAGCGGGACTATGAGGGTGGTATAGGTTGGGTATCGGTCATATTTTAGTGTAATGAATATTTTGACTGCAAAAATATGTCTATTAAACGCTTTAAATTCACATATGAGAACATCGATCCGGGTTCGGTGAAAATTCGTTTCATAAGCTGTTTCTTTTTTAAAACTCTGGGTCTCAGATCCGGTTCAATCTCCGGTCACTAAGTGTCCCCATCTATATCTCAATTGCAGGCGAGCGTGGAAGAAGTTCTGTTCTTTGTATCTGATTTTGTCAGTAATTATATCTAATTTTATCTTATCATATATTAGCCCTCAAAACGTTACAATTAAATAATTTATTTAATTACCCATTTGCAGTTGTGTCTCGCTGCCGCAACCCAATAGAAAATACTTACAGATGCAGAAGTTGAATCCAAACAAATGTACCAATCTTGTGAGCTTAATGCTGATTTCTGATTAGCATGTTAGAGTTAATTTACTTACATTTTTAGCAACTTGAAGTTGTGTCTTGCCACCGCGACCCACAACTTCAAGTGGCTGAAAATTACACAGATTTGTTTTATTCGAGCACAAATATTTGCAAATCTTGATGTTTTGAAACACATTTCATTTCCAATATCAGTGATTTAGTCGACTAATAAACCAGAGTAAAAACGACAATAGTCGTGATCAGCCGAATGAGGGTGACTTGTGCTTATTTTACCTGATAGAATGATGGTATGGTGCCATATTATTTTAGTTTACCTGATAGAATGATGGTATGTTGACATATCATTTTAGTTCACCTGATAGAATGATGGTATGGTGACGTTTTCCAGGAGGAAATGTTGTTCCTCGCACCTGATAGTGTCAGTGATCGTGGGTGCCGTCACATTAGGTATTATGGTCTGTGTTTCTGCGTGAGCCGCTATGGATGCCTCCGCCTCCAGGGCTAGGGCAGTCCTGTTGATCATACACCTCATAGCCACCTCCATACACACACGCTGTGAGTTCATGGTGAGAAAACCAAGAAAACCCATAGCTGCTATCCCAAAACGACTGGAAAACCAAAACCGGGGCACTGAAAACATAAAATACAAAGACGAATTAAAGATTGACATTAATATTTAGCTTCAGAAAACCCATAGCAGCGATAACAAAATGACTGACAAAAAAACGGGCAATAAAAACATGAAAAACAGACACGAATTAATGATTGATATTAATATATAGCTTCAGAATACCCACAGCTGCGATTCTAAAACGACTGAAAAAAAACAAAAAAACGGGGCACTAAAACATAAAATAAACGAATTGAAGGCTCCATTGTCGCTTTTTAAATGTCAATAACCCTTAAGGCACTAAAATAATTTTATGTAAACAAGGATACCACAAATTTTATTTAAAAATCGATCCCCGCACTAGAAGAGGTAAATAATTCTAATGGCCGTAGACCCATAACATATGTATTCTAATGAAGCGGAAATAGCTAATTAAGATATTCATAATGATTTCAAATTGAAAAAGTTTTTGGTTTCCATGGTTTATACGAAAATATTTCAGCGTTGTAATGGGACAGAAACGTCTTTTTAAATCACCAAATCATTACAAAGAATATATATATCATTTTTTATAACACATTAAACATGATAAAATTTTGCATTTCAGATTTTCCAGAGTTGGAAAATAAGATTTTTTTATTGGCCGTTCATCATATTCATATTTCAGCCCTGAACAGTCACATAGACCTACTTATCATTTTATTTACTTTTATCATGTTTATATATGTATATATTCCATGGCTGTAATAATTAGTTTGACGTCGGATGCATTGAGCCTTTATAACACTGATAAAGGCTACAGTAGGTTTCTTAGTTTTTTTTAATTTCCACTTGCGTAGCCTGTTTTTTAAAGTGCAAGCATTTTTTTTGGTTGCTAGGGGTCAATATGGCCTGTGTATTATACCAGAAAAAAGAATACAGATAAATACGGAGATAATCGGACCGGCGCTAAAAGGGTTAAATCTACAGGCTCAGATACAGGCTCAGATACAGGCCCAGATCGGCTCGACCTGTATATATGCTGGTCTCAGCCTACATTGCTCAGAAAGCAGTGCCATGAATATCATACCATATGCTCTAGGGGATTAAGAATTCGCTATATTACACAGTACCATAAGCAGTACCGCAGACTAAAGTGTTTTGAACAGTTTGGAGCACTGAATGTGCACAACTACGATAACTAAACATCGGCCAGATCGATATTCGAACTCGGGATCTGGAAGCTACGAGTTCACAACCGAACCAAATGAGTCAACGCTGCCGTATGAATATATTCCATCATACCATATCATCATATCATATCATATCATATCATATCATATCTTATTAAACATTATGTGTTGTTACCGATCGTGCAAATATCACTTATTATGAATGTAGCCAAAGTGTTATCAAGCTTAGGGCAGGTTATCATCGTGCAATTATTGGTTTAATCACATGACCGTGTATTATTAATTAATAATACACGGCTAGGTCTAACCTTTCAAAAACTCCATGAATCCTCCTCCTCAGAGTTTATTTATGCTATAATTTCGGGACCACAAAAACAATTAACTCACGCTTTATTTAATCTTGTTTCTTGTGATATAATAACTGTTTAAGAACACATTTTGACGACAGATTTTATCATAATTAAGTGCCTTAAACAACGTTTCAAATGGAGCTCTAGTGTAGTATTGTTGATGGGTAGTCTATCTGGATGGTTTCCGGCGCCGTGGCAGTGACGCTCCGTACGTCACTTGTAGGCATGGTGTGCAGGTGTGCACTTCACGACCTACACGTTTGTACAGGTAAGGCCTATATTGTCTAGACAGAAATTGACATAGTCCTACAGATCAACCTCTAAACTTTCGCGCCCAGACTGACCCTGTTTCGAGACTATAGGCATAGACCGCATCTGCGCTGGGTTAGCCTATCTGCAAGTCTTAGACGCCTATAGGCCTATACAGATCATTAGAAATATCAAGCACGACAATCATGAATAGAAGCCACAAGATAATTTGTCCTGTTTTTGGAGACGATGAAGAATTGAGAGGTAATGTAGGCTATCTGTCATGGCTGTTGATATGTTTAATAAACAGAATAAGACATCGTTGTCTGAATATTGGAACTCGGAACGTAACGGTCAGGGCTGTAGCGGAACTCGACTTCGTCTCGTTCCGTTTACAGCCCTGACCGTTACGATACTCGTCCCAATATTCAGACAACGATGTGTTATTAGATAATATCATCATATCATAACATATCATATCAGGGTAGACGTAATGATGCAAATTGCAAAGAGAAGGGGACGTGACCCTTTGGTAAAGCACCTGCATGCCTCGCCAGTCACACATGCGATCCGGGTTCGAACCCCGCTGATCACGTGTGGGGTTTTCACAGAAATATTCTTCATTTTCAATGTGACCAGGCGATCACGTTATTGGCGGACTGGTCGAGTTAGCCCTTCAACCGCCAAATTAATCAATCTGAATTTTCACCCACTTGAAGTTGTGTCTCGCTTACGCGATCCACAACTTCAAGTGAGTGAAAATTATTCAGATTTGGCAAAATGGAGATCAGCTGTTTTCAAATTTTGCTGATTGATGTCACATTTTATCTTTGTCACATGTTTAAAAGGTGGTACTTAATGTGCTAATAAAAAATGAAAACCCGAATATATGCGACATCGGCGGTTAAAGGGATAAGGTTGAAATCAGTATACAGACGTTAATTTCGCGCAGGGCCACGCGCTGCGCGCTCCTTCGTGTAAAACAGGCCACCCCTTGGCAATTGATAGGTGTGCGTGCCCGTGTGCGCAAAAACATGTTCCCTGTGGAATTCGACATGGACACGAAACGGAACACGGATCACGCACAGATACGTGCAAATAGATGGCACATTTCTCATATGTACGATTTTTAAAGCACACGCACGCGGACACATATCATGTGTAAATGGACAGCTAGACTGCTCTATGATGCAATGTAATCCACACGATGACCTGCTGGGTACATGCCATCAATCAGTCAATGCCTGGAATTCGAGGAAGCACCCATTATGTAGGTGAACTAAAGGTGAGAATGAGTTTTTTGAGTTATGTTTCTTTTGGAGAAACATGAGAAGTTGCTTGCGCTTACCCTTTTAGCGCTAATGGAAAATCATTTTTTGAAGTTGTGTCTCGCTACCGCGATCCACATCTTCAAAGGGAGAAAACAAAACGAAAACACATGCCAGTTTAGAAAATGTAATTCTAATTACTCCTTTAAATTTTCTTTGGTCAAGGTGAAACGTAAAGGCTGGAAACATTCATGGACGTGATTATAACTTTAGTTGTTAAGGAACCACCTTTCTTACGTCTTGCAGCGCGGTGACCGTTGACGTCTATTGACGTCAAATTCTGACGTCTAAAGACGGTCCCCACGCTGAAAAAACCCATTACAATGGCCGTGGACCCATAACATAAGTATTCAAATGAAGTCGAAAAAGCTAACTAAGATATTTATGATGATTTTTTATTTTAAAATAACCCTTCGGTTTCCATGGTTTAAACAAACATATTTTAGCCTTTTAGGGATGTAAAATGATGATTTAATGCATCGTGAGGGCTTAAAGGGTTAATGGCTAGGGTGACCTTCCATAAGAGAGAGTACGTGACATTAGCTTCATCGTCTAACAACATTCATTATTCCCCATGATATGCTGGTGCTAGGCCATAAATTGTTCCCAGATACGCTGAATATGTACATATTATAATGATGGAAGTTTAATTTCACTAAGGACTGCAATGTAAACGCTTTTGTAAAGACAGGTGATTGTATTTGAATTGCCGTTCATTTATCAATCCATCAACCCTCACCTTTTCAAAAACCATTAGCAATCCTAATAATTATCCACTACCACTTTGCAAATTTATATAAATGTTATTATAAAAATGCTATATAAATCTATGAAAGATTCCAAAGGATATATATGTTATGTTTTAAAATGTTCAAAAACTGGTGCAATATATTTATGGATATAAGTTAAAATTTATGCAGAGATTTATATTTATATCGTCGAAAACATCCCTGACAATTACGCATGTTCTTTTGAACCAACGTAATAAATTTGTCTTGTCGTGTCTTGGCTTTCCTTGGTTGATTTAATACTGGCCCAATTTATGTCTAGCTCAGCCACCATTCAGGAGAGCGCACACGTGTTGATAGAGAAAATACACAGCCTATCCTAGCAGACACAATACGTTGAATCAACGTCTATATAACGTTGGTCATTCGTTGGTCATTCATTCGTCTACGACGCTGGACCTCAGACGTGCTGTCAGTTTTTTTAACTGCAAATGTACCCTTTTTCAAATTTCATTTGAGCGATAGAGGCAGTTGCAACTAAAACCAGAAACATGCATAGAGTGGTCTATGGCTTGAAGTATGTGGTCTGAGACTGGGGATGCATCATGTCATAGCAGAAAGTAAAGCAATCCAGTTAAACCTTGTTATATGACCATTTCTGCTTTTTCTGTTCACATATTCCGTCTGCGACGCTGGCCCAACATTAAAACAGCATTAGTTCACGACTTGTGTTTGCTAGAGTGGATATAAACACGATTTTTAAACCATTATACGCACTAACCGTCAAGTTATTCAATTGGAATTTTCAATTTTCACTCCTTTCACAAGGGAGTGGAAATTATTTAGCTTTGACTAAATGGAGGTCAACGATTTTGAAATCTTGCTGATTGATGTTACGTTTTTTCTTCAGCATATACAAAAGCTGGTATTTAATGTGCTAATTAAAAAAAAGGTAAAAACTGGCACAATTTTTTTTTCACTTGGATACTGTCTATTGTGGTCCCACTAATCAGAAGTTGGAGCTAACTTTTTTTTTTAATTAAATGGCCACCAAAAAGTGAACAGTGTATTTTCTTAATGGTCACTAAATATTTAAAAATTGCCATTTTCAAAATGATAAAAATAGAACGTTTTTTTCAATCAGAGTAGGCCTACATAAGCTACAGTTATCCCAGCAGGAGTTGATCTTGGCCCAGTATCGCAGAAGGCGGACCAAGACCAGCCTAAGGTCAACGTCTCGTGTTGCCTGAAGAGTTCTAATTTCATTCTGCCTCAATTCATATAAACCACTCACTCAATCTGGGTGGGTGATAATACAGTATATTGCTGAATCCTAGGCGTATATCAGTCAGTAGGTCAGGGGATGTCTCAGATATGATAATTACCATCTGACCTTTACCTATGTGACCTTCACGCTGGTAACGCCCTGACAAACGCCCTTGAATATTTAGACTGGGTGGGCGATAATCTAGTATATTGCCGGGCTGTAGATAATTTTCAGAGTCTGCGGACAGTTGAGACGATATTCTTTAACCTTTATATTTTGCGTACGTGACTTTGACGTTCCGCACGTAACACCTCTCAATATCGCAGTGTTGACTTACCAACTTTGTAAACAAGGCAAGTAAATAATCAGCCAGTGTCCTCTATGTGAAGAAGTGATATAGAACTCCAACAGATTCTCATTTTTTTCGCGCGGCAGAAAAAAAATTGATTGAGTATTTATAGGCCTATACCGTGTCCTTATGGAGCTATGTATACATGTATCTCACTCACTCACTCACTCACTCACTCACTCACTCACTCACTCACTCACTCACTCACTCACTCACTCACTCACTCACTCACTCACTCACTCACTCACTCACTCACTCACTCACTCACTCACTCACTCACTCACTCACTCACTCACTCACTCACTCACTCACTCACTCACTCACTCACTCACTCACTCACTCACTCACTCACTCACTCACTCACTCACTCACTCACTCACTCACTCACTCACTCACTCACTCACTCACTCACTCACTCACTCACTCACTCACTCACTCACTCACTCACTCACTCACTCACTCACGCACGCACGCACGCACGCACGCACGCACGCACGCACGCACGCACGCACGCACGCACGCACGCACGCACGCACGCACGCAGGCACGCACGCACGCACGCACGCACGCACGCACGCACGCACGCACGCACGCACGCACGCACGCACGCACGCACGCACGCACTCACTCACTCACTCACTCACTCACTCACTCACTCACTCACTCACTCACTCACTCACTCACTCACTCACTCACTCACTCACTCACTCACTCACTCACTCACTCACTCACTCACTCACTCACTCACTCACTCACTCACTCACTCACTCACTCACTCACTCACTCACTCACTCACTCACTCACTCACTCACTCACTCACTCACTCACTCACTCACTCACTCACTCACTCACTCACTCACTCACTCACTCACGCACGCACGCACGCACGCACGCACGCACGCACGCACGCACGCACGCACGCACGCACGCACGCACGCACGCACGCACGCACGCACGCACGCACGCACGCACGCACGCACGCACTCACTCACTCACTCACTCACTCACTCACTCACTCACTCACTCACTCACTCACTCACTCACTCACTCACTCACTCACTCACTCACTCACTCACTCACTCACTCACTCACTCACTCACTCACTCACTCACTCACTCACTCACTCACTCACTCACTCACTCACTCACTCACTCACTCACTCACTCACTCACTCACTCACTCACTCACTCACTCACTCACTCACTCACTCACTCACTCACTCACTCACTCACTCACTCACTCACTCACTCACTCACTCACTCACTCACTCACTCACTCACTCACTCACTCACTCACGCACTCACTCACTCACTCCTCACTCTGTCTGTCTGTCTGCCTGTCTCTGTCTGTCTGTCTGTCTGTCTTATGTTCCTGGATAATTTATTTACCATTAGCATTACGTAATATCGTGTCTCAAATCTAGTCAACCAATATCATCTCTCGTATCGTTGAATCTAATGGCACCTTCTTCAATATATCATCTTTGCTGGATATTTCCCATTTGTGTGATCTGATAGGTCTTAACCTATATCACTGCTCGTCTCGTTGAATCTAGCGGCACTAAAAACCTATGACGTCAAAAGTTACGATCACACCTGGCAGGCGGATTGCTGTAAGTGATTATTAACGTTAACACGGTTCATCCAATGATACGGCTCGTAATGTGCTGTTGGTTTTATATCAGCACTGTTAGACTGCATGTTGTGAATGGTTTTCCCTCTCCGAGAGGTAGCGTGCTCGATTTAAAACCATCAGGGCTTGAATTTTGAATCCTGTGCTTGGAGGGCAGAGTCATTTCATTCATCTCACAATCCTCAGGAGGTTCTTCTGGCCGAGGTTAGCCTATATGTGCACAAAGGTGGCATAAAACCCCATTATATTAATTTAACTTTTTGTGTGGAGGGCAGTGTCATTTCATTCATCTCACCATCCTCAGGAGGTTCTCCTTACCCAGTGTAGCCTATATGTGCACAAACGTGGCCTAAAACCCCATTCATTCGTCCATTTTTATATGACTCCATTATGTTGTGCCATTGTCCGTGTCATTAAAACAACTCCGGTTATTTAACACTTGTTCTGCTGAATCGTTTGTTTCTATTTTTCGACATTTGAAGCTGAGATTGCCGACACAATTTTCATCTTCAAATGAAGAAAACTATTTATATTTATGCAAACTAGACATGTCTGAGGTCGAATGATTTTATTAACCGAGCATTAATTTCAGTGTTATTTCATTCTAAATCTAAATCTAAATCATGCTTGACATATATATATATACGGTCACATCTGCTCAAGGACAAACCTTTATAACGCTGAAAAAAATAATGTTCAGAGTTTCAATTTATATACTCCAAGTGGGTATTTTATGAACAAATATTTTCTTCAAGATAGCAAGTGTGGTAGCGAGTCATACCTCAGACTCTGACGGCCAAAGTGGGTCCTCGGGCTGAAAGGGTAAAGACAACACCGGATCATTTACCTTGATTTAATGTTGAGGCTTATCCTGTTAATTTATTTAAATTTTTAACGACTTGAGGTTGTGTCTCGCTACCGCGATCCACAACCTCAAGTGGTTAAAAATTACTCTCATTTGTCTAATTTGTGACCAGACATTTGTATATCTTGCTGTTTAAACACCCGTTTCATTCCCAATAACTGTGATTTAATCGGCTAATAAAACGGATTAAAAACGACTATCGACGTCATTAGAAGACAAAGGGTTGATGCGTTGAGTGTTGTATCCTGATGTCATAATGTAATACAGCAGTAAATGCGTAGAAATAGTGCATGGAGCATCAGTGAAAACACTCATAGGAAACTGGAATAACATTAAAGAAAGCTGATATTTTTCAGGAATTATAAATGGCTATCTATCCAGACAAATCCCGAAAAGTCCCTTTTTAATTTAGAATCGTCGCCTTCGTAGTAATGGCGTCTTTCAAAAACAAGTGGTATATCAAAATGCATCATTTTCCCACCCTGCCCAGTCAGGTCAGACCGTCAGACTAGTCTGCCGGTAGCAGGCAACTGGATAGATGAAGATGCATTTTCCCAGCTACAAACAAGTTTACTGGTGTGTCTAAAGATCTAAGTATGACAACAGTTGTTGGTAGTCCGTTTTAATAACCCATCAAATCACAGCTATTGGGAAGGAAGTTTGTGATCAGACATCAGGATTTACAAATGTTTCGTCTTAAATTAAACAACTATGAGTAATCAAACAGATTAAAAATGACTGTAGTCGTCATTAGCGGCGAAAGGGTTAATATATATTGACTTCTTATAATTTCAATAAAATGTAATTGATTGGTATGCACTTGATTGAACGATCATCCCTGGGCCTTCAGCATTCCAGTAATTCAGTCAAATTGTGTTGATTGATTGATTGGTTGATCAATGAATCAATGAATCAATGAATGAATCAATCAATCAATCAATCGATCAATCAATCAATCAATCAATCAATCAATAGACATTGTTTTTTGTTTTTTTAGTGCTGCATTTGCATAATGTTTGATATGTATGGTAAAATACACATGTTCTTCTTCTTCAACAGAAAAGAGCTGGAGGTTATGAGTGCGCAGCTGTACCTAATGCTTCACCGCGGCTATAATCCCGCCAGTCAGCCCGCCACACATCATGTTGTTACAATGTTGAAACAATTCCGGTCCAGCGTCGTGGACATTACACCACCATCATAAACGTCTTGTGTTGCTGTGCGAGACCGACCTTGTGACGTAATGCTTGTCCCGTGTCAGAGACACGTGACATAATCTGGCCAGTCAGGGAGCGACCTTGTGACGTAATCAGTGTCACGTGGCAGGCACACGCGTGTCTGGTGTTTATCCACCAATCACAGCTGATCCTGGTAAACAATGGCCGACCACAGACAGGAACACGCTTCTCCAAAGGCATATGGCAGCAACTGCTTACTTGAAAAGCGCGGATTTACTGCCCCTTGCCTTCGCACGACAGAACAAACATCTGTTTCCTCATAATAGACAGGAAGGTCAACAAAGTGTCTCCATATGGCGGAAATCTGCGTAGAAAACATCACGGTAAACAAGCGATGTGAAACCAATGTCGACGAGACTCTTGTGTTGCTAGACCCATATATATGTACTGAAGATCTGGTAATTGTCGCGTGTTGAGAATTAGCAATGTCGATGATAGGTAGCGCTATTATAATAATAATTTCGCAAAATTAATAAATTCACGAATTTTTCCTCCTCGCAAAAATTTTCGAAAATAAAAACCTCACGTATATCACCAGTAAATATATTGCACGTTTGTCATGCGGGCTCTACTACACATTATTATTGTTTTTACACAATTATAATCTAGCTATATCAGCTTTGATGTATATCGTATAGGTTTCTACGCTATCATATCATATTATATCGTATCATATCGTATCGTATCGTATCGTATCACATCGCATCATCTCATATCGTATCGTATAATATCATATCATATCGTATCGTTTCATCCCGTATCGTATCGTATCGTATCGTATCGTATCGTATCGTATCGTATCGTATCGTTTCATCCCGTTTCGTATCGTATCGTATCGTATCGTATCGTATCGTATCGTTTCATCCCGTATCGTATCGTATCGTATCGTATCGTATCGTATCGTATCGTATCGTATCGTATCGTATCATATCGTATCGTATCGTATCGTATCGTATAATATATTATTGTATTGTGTTGTATAGTCCGCTATTGTGTTTCATTGTACCACATCGTGGCTTACAGTATATTGTCATATTGTATTGTAACGCATCCTATAATGTTGTAGTGTAGCATGCGCATCACATAATATCGTATCGTATGATATTGTATCGGCTGATACCGATATATGTCTCACAGTGAAAACCACTGCACAGGGTGCGATATGGGCTGATCCCGATATACGTCTCATAGTGAAAACCACTATGTGAGAATAGTATCGTATCATATCGTATCTGCTGTACAGGTGTTAATACAGCAGACTCACCTGCTCACCACCCCGCGCGGTACCTATTCCCAACCAAAACGCGCTCAACCTGGCATAATTCATTATTAACAGGAAATGTTTGTACAGGATGTGAGATGATATTTATAGAGGGCTGCTGTACATGTGAACAGACAGGTCCTGTTAGAGATGCTCTTAATAAAAACCTGTCCTTAAAACAGTACCCCATTATATCAACTCCTAACCCTTGCAGCGTTGAATTTTTTTTTACAAACCATGAAACCCAAAGGTTTTTTTTAAATTTGAAATCAGCATAAATGTACTTTTCCCTAACTTTCATATATCGTATTTTTGTATTATCGTATATCGTAATTTAATAATAATGTTATGTGTCTAGGGCCATTATAATTGCTTGATTCTTTAAGTGCGGGAATCGACTTTAGACGTCAACAAATCTGATGCCATTAGACGTCAGATTATGACGTCTAAAGAATGGTCCCCGCGCTGAAAGGGTTAAGGACACATACAAATGTTGAAAACGGCAACAGACGTGACTATCACTTTGACCCTTTAACTACCAAGATATTCAACCCTTTAACCCTTGAAGCCCTGAATATTTTTCATTAAACCATGAAATCCAAAGGGTTTTTTTCTAATTGAAATCATCATAACTGTTTTACTTGGCTCTCCCCGATTCATTTGAATACCTATGTTATGGGGTTACGGCCATTAGAAATCTGTTTACTTTTTCAATGCGGGTATCGACTTTCATCGTCAGAATCTGACGTCTACAGACGTCAGATTCTGACGATTAAAGTCGATACCCGCGCTGCAAGGGTAAAGCCCTCACGATGCATCAAAGCATCATGTTGCATCTCTGAAGAATGACTTTTTTTAAGATTTAAAACCTTTTAAGATTTAAAACCTAGGAATTGTAGAACTAAAATTTTCATGGAACTGTTTTAATAACACTATTTCAATAACACTATCTTTTTTTCATTTGACACTCAGTTCAAGTCATCCACTACAAGTCGAGAATTGCGGAAGCAATTCGCGGCTTGTGGTGGATGAAGATGCCAATAGTAAATTCAGGCTTGAAAGGATTAATAGGGTATTTCACCGACTTGAAGTTGTGTCTCGCTGACGCGATCCACAACTTCTAATGAATGTGCAGAACGAGGTCGAATTGAAAAACCTGTGTACATATGTGTAATGTATAATGAAAAGTTTTAATTATATACAATAAACGCAAAACATTTGTGTGGCCTTTGTGCAATGTTTGACCAACGTCGATGACGTTGGGCTGGGCCGGCGTTGTACAAATGCTGTGCAGATGTTTTGTGTTTGCTGGAAATGTGCTTATAATATAATATATTGTTATTCACCCACATAATTCATCCTGTATATAATTTGAATGTTTTGTTACCACGCATGCTCACCTGGCATACACTTTTCTGCTTGTTTCTTTGGAATTTACCAGAATAGATTACTTGTTACTTTCTACAACTTCAAGTAGGTGAAAATTCCAATTAAATAACTTATTTTGTAAATGTTGTAAATGTAAATGGTTCAATTCAGTCAATGATGGTTAACATATACGACCACACAGCATGCTTAGCATTTGTGGATATATGGTCTCAGCTTTAAAGCGACACACCAGCCAATATCATTTTTATTTATTATCTTTCGCATGTTCTTAAGTTTTCAAAATGTCTACAGATAGCATTCGGATGGCATAGTACTTTCAACACATTCCTGTGGCAGCTTAACAGGTGTACCGAAAAAAAAGTTTATCAGTTATTGCTGTGTTTCTTATTTGGTTGGATATCGATGTATGAAATTAAGTCTGATTCTTATTTCTCTTTCAACTGGTAAATGCGCAAGGACTATTAAAAGAAGTATGCCATCGGAATGCTATCTATGGACATTTTGAAAACTTAAGAACATATCAAAATAAAGATGATGAGTTTGGCTTGTGTCGCTTTAACCCTTACAGCGCGGGGATCGACTTTAGTCGTCAGAATCTGACGTCTATAGACGTCAGATTCTGACGACTGAAGTCACTACCCTGATGACATCGCAAGGCTCACAGTGACCTCCATTTTTAAATGTAATAGTTCTAATACGAGCAAAAGTTTACGCCTGCTGAAAATGGCCTAGTTTTCGAAGGCATTTGAAATATTACTCTCAATTTCATGGCATCCGAGATTTTTGGTAGGCAGCGCGAGTGTCGTTTTTACACAGTGGGCTGTGGAAACAAAATGGTGGTCAGTGTGACTGGGCCTCGCGCAGCAAATGAGTTAGGCGGCCCAGTCATACCGGGTATAAAGTCACTCCCCCACTGTAAGAGTAAAACTATTCATAATGGCCGTAAACCCACAACATAGGTATTCAAATGAATCGGAAAGAGCTAACTATGACATTTATGATGATTTCAAATCTTAAAAAAACTCTTTGATCTCAATGGTTCATACGAAAGTATTTCTGCGCTTTAAGGGTTAAGTTATTTATTATTACACAAAGTGAGGATTATCAGTAGACAAAATCAGGTTTACCTTAACCTTTTTAATGATAAATGACTGAAAGTTGAGATCATATTTAACTGGAACCCTAACCTGCAGATAGAACCCGTATCACAGGCACACTGGTGTCGAAATTATATAATGTCATCGTCATTGTCATTTTCATTGAATGCTCGAGACGCACAAGGTCGAATATTTTCAGATCTGCGTAGGGTCGAGTATATTCAGATCAACGATTCTATCGCAATTAAGCTATTATTGTATAATTTAAAATATGCAATTGACACATGGGATCCTTTATGTAGCTTGATCGTGGTCAGCGTGCATGCAGAAAACTGTAAATTCGTACACGTAGGGTGAAATACCAGAATTTGGCCCACTGTTTTAGCAGTATTGACTTACGTTACGCGCGTGTATTAACCCTTGTGATTCTGAATTGTTTGTTTCTATTTTTTGTCAATTGAAGCTGGAATTGCTGATGCAATTTCCAGTTTCAAATGACGAAAAATGATTATATTTATTGAAAATAAACATTTCCAATATTGGATTATTGTATGAACTAAGCATCTACCAGAAACGATTTTATCGAATTTCGTGATATATCTATGGATCTAAAACCTGTTTGAAATCATATATATGGCTTCAGTACCTTAAGGGTTAACATATTTAAGTAAAGCTGTTAACTGTTTCAGCGCGGGGACCGAGTTTAGAAGTCTGACGTCTGTAGATGTCAGATATAATTACACGTTAGAGATAACACCAAACGAAATTAGATTAATATAATTATATTTACGAACATTGAACATTCTGGTCAAAGTAATGCATTACGAGTTTATTATTCTCGATTTTGCACTACCGTTATCAAAGTGTGTTCAAACAAACAGCGTAGGGGTTTAAATGTCATTGTAAACATCCCATTTGTGTTGTCTCTGTTCGAAAACATCAACTGGTGCACCTAAGAACCCGTAATTACCGGGGTAATGGGGTAGGTGTAAGCGCCATTTTATTGTTTGAACCATCGTCCAAAGTACAAACTGCAGGGTTGAAGGTCACTGTAAGGTGTTGTCTTTGCTGAGATTGGTACACATAGGAACTTATCAGAAGACAAAATACGTTGAATCAATGTTGTTTTAACGTTGGTCAATCGTCGAAGACGGTGGACGAACGTTAAACCAACATTAATTCAACGTTTTGTGTCTGCTGGGTTGTGATTTCCGGTGTGATGGCCATTTTATTGTTTCAAGTGTCGTCGAAAGAACTAATTGGGAGACTTGAAGGTCATCTTCGTTACTTGAAGGTCATCTTCGTTACTTGAAGGTCATCTTCGTTACCAGGGGTTACCAGCCTGTGTTGTCTTTGTAGGAAAACAACAGCTACAGTAACCAGGATCTTGTGATGTCAAGTGTTTTGGGGTCATTTGATTGTTTGAAGTGTCGTTCAAAGTGCTAATTGGCAAGTTTGCAGGCTACTGTAGACCAGAAAAATGAGATGTTGGACCAAAGTTATTCAGATGTTGGGCCTACGTCTGCGATTTCAGAATAACTTTGGTACGGCATATCTTGTTTACTGGGAAGAAGTCGTTTTGTTATGTCTTTGTTTTAAAACAATTTAGCGGCTAATGCGAGACACTGAACCAAAATAATAGTCCTGATGTTAGCCCACCGTCTGTGAGGTTGGCTCAACACCAAAACAAAATTGGTTCTGTGTATTGTCCTTGGGGGGGCCACCATTCAATCTCCGGAGTATTTTTTAATTAAATATTTTGAGACAAAATATTTCTAAATTTTGCTGTTTAAGCGCGCACTTCATTCACAATACCAGTGATCAATCGGATAGTAAAACATATTAACCCTTGTCCTGCTAGGTTCTTATATTTGAGATTTCAAGAATATTTCAGATCACTTAAAATCGCTCTGATACTGATCAAATTGCTTGTAATAGGCCTATATGATCACTTTGTCTAATAATTCAATTTGTAAACTTTTAATTTTCCATAAATAACATATTTTTCATCATTTGAAGCTGGAAATTGCAATTCCAGCTTCAAATGATGAAAAATACTATTAGAAAATTCGGCAGGACAAGAGTTATAGCCGACTATATTCGTTCCTAGCAGTACAAGGGTTACACTCTCTGTAGAGTCAATTAGCGGGGTGAGGATAAGCGCCGACCTTGTATTTATATCCCGCACTGAGCTGCTGTTGCCACCGGTTGCCGCCATCCCAGCAGACGCTAGACGTTGAACCAATGCTGGATTAACCTTTTCACCACCATACATGACGGAAATTTCCGTCGTCATTCGTCAATGAACGTAACCATAAAATGACACAAATTTTCGTCAAATATATACTACATTTATGTATTTTTCGTCATTTGAAGCTGGAAATTGCGTTAGCAATTCCAGCTTCAAATGACGAAAAATAGAACTCCTACACCAGTATATCTGGATCCTGGCATGCACTCCGGCCTCGAAGTCAAAGGGTTAATGCAGGTCCAGCGTCGCAGACGATGCGCCATTATTAAAACAACATTGAATCAATGTCTTTCGTGACAGTCATCGGCGCACGTGGTTATTTCTCCCGTGTGTCAACAGGTGGCGAGGTGAACCACCGCAAATAAAGATAATGAAAATCTCTCTTCTCTCTCGCTGGAAGGTGAAATTACTGAAGCGGAATAAAAGGGAGCGACTCTCAGACTTATTGCTTCTGTTCATTAACCCTTTTCGCACCATTTTGAATGAAATTAGAAAAGAGAGAAGTTACATTTTACTCACTTTGGAACTTGTTGGAAACGATTGAGTGATCAAGATCTGCTGAAGGCTGGTCGACACGTAGCAATCGTTTCGCATTAAGTTCCAAAGTGAGTAAAATTTAACCACTTTCTACATGAATCTTGAAACCATTAATAACATATTCTCTACAACCTTGGTGTCATCTTACAACTATGCCCTGAGAGTTATATCTATGTGCCAAGTTTTATTAGGCTGTTTCTAATGGTTGCTTATGAGGGTCTACTTGAAATATTACAACACGATTTAAAACAAAATTGGGTTCGAGGAGTATGTTTTTGTGGGGAATTTGGGCAAAAAAAAGTTAATCTGTTTCATTATAGACGATAAGATCCCTGATATTCAGAATGACAACAAAATACAATGAGCTCAAAACAATTCTAGATTCTACATGTGGTTTCTGAGACTACGTACGTAATTGTTCCGACGTGAGAAGATGTATTGGCTGCCAGTATGACAGATTGCCATAGCTCCACCAATAAATAACATTAACCCTTACAGCGCGGGGATCGACTTTAGTCGTCAGAATCTGACGTCTGTAGACGTCAGATTATGACGACTAAAGTCTGTAGACGACAAATTATGACGACTAAAGTCGATCCCCGCACTGTAAGAGTAAACATATTTCTAATAGCCGTAGACCTATAAAATAGGTATTCAAATGAATCGGAAAGAGCTAACTAAGACAGTTATGATGATTTCAAATTGAAAAAAACACCTTTGGTCTCCAAGGTTTTTATAAGGAAATTCAGGGCTTTAAGGGTTAACGTCGTATGTTTTTACACAAAGAATGTCTCACGTCGCCGCCAAATCAACTGTTAAATATATTAACCCTTACAGCGCTGATATAGTTTTGTATAAACCATGGAGACCAAAGTTGTTTTTATCAATTTGAAATCATCATAAATGTCGTAGTTAGCTCTCTTCGCTTCATGTAAAGAAAATGCTATGGGTCTTCGGCCATTATAAAATTTGTGTGTGAATAATCACATAGTTCATAGTAGTTGTGCAGATGCAATGCTCCAAACTGTTCAAGTGATTATATATAGTGTGGGTAAAGTGTTGTCTGTAGAAATATGCGCAATAAAGAATCCGTAAAATCGTTCACATAGAGTAGAATCTAATACAAATTAATATACTATATATACGTTCGCATAGATCCTTTATCAGGTGGACATTAATACTACATGTATTGTATTGTATTGTATTGTATTGTATTATAAACGTATTTTTGTTACAATATGCATTATGTCAAACCTTGTACGTACAAGATACTATTTTGTACGTACAAGATAGTACCTTGTACGTACAAGATAGCAATTCGGCTACCTTGTACGTACAATATACTATCTTGTACGTACAAGGTAGCATTTCGGCTACCTTGTACGTACAAGATAGCAATTCTGCTATCTTGTACGTACAAGATACTATCGTGTACGTACAAGATAGCATTTTGGCCACCTTGTACGTACAAGATACTATCTTGTACGTACAAGATAGCATTTCGGTTACCTTTTACGTACAAATAGCAATTCTGATATCTTGTACGTACAAGATACTATCTTGTACGTACAAGATAGCATTTCGGCTACCTTGTACGTACAAGATAGCAATTCTGCTATCTTGTACGTACAAGATACTACCTTGTACGTACAAGATAGCATTTTGGCTACCTTGTACGTACAAGATACTATCTTGTACGTACAAGATAGCATTTCGGTTACCTTGTACGTACAAGATAGCAATTCTGCTATCTTGTACGTACAAGATACTATCTTGTACGTACAAGATAGCATTTCGGCTACCTTGTACGTACAAGATAGCAATACTGCTATCTTGTACTTACAAGATACTACCGTGCACGTACAAGATAGCATTTTGGCTACCTTGTACGTACAAGATGCTATCTTGTACGTACAAGATAACATTTTGGCTACCTTGTACGTACAAGATACTATCTTGTACGTACAACATAGCATTTCGGCTACCTTGTACGTACAAGATAGCAATTCTGCTATCTTGTAAGTACAAGATACTATCTTGTACGTACAAGATAGCAATACTGCTATATTGTACCTACAAGATACTACCTTGTACGTACAAGATAGCATTTTAGCTACCTTGTACGTACAAGATACTATCTTGTACGTACAAGATAGCATTTTGGCTACCTTGTACGTACAAGATACTATCTTGTACGTACAAGATAGCATTTCGGCTACCTTGTACGTACAAGATAGCAATTCTGCTATCTTGTACGTACAAGATACTATCTTGTACGTACAAGATAGCATTTCGGCTACCTTGTACGTACAAGATAGCAATACTGCTATATTGTACGTACAAGATAATACCTTGTACGTACAAGATAGCATTTTAGCTACCTTGTACGTACAAGATAGCATTTCGGCTACCTTGTACGTACAAGATAGCAATTCTGCTATCTTGTACGTACAAGATACTATCTTGTACGTACAAGATAGCATTTCGGCTACCTTGTACGTAAAAGATAGCAATTCTGCTATCTTGTACGTACAAGATACTACCTTGTACGTGCAAGATAGCATTTTGGCTACCTTGTACGTACAAGATACTATCTTGTACGTACAAGATAGCATTTCGGTTACCTTGTACGTACAAGATAGCAATTCTGCTATCTTGTACGTACAAGATACTATCTTGTACGTACAAGATAGCATTTCGGCTACCTTGTAGGTACAAGATAGCAATACTGCTATCTTGTACGTACAAGGTACTACCTTGTACGTACAAGATAGCATTTTGGCTACCTTGTACGTACAAGATACTATCTTGTACGTACAAGATAGCATTTTGGCTACCTTGTACGTACAAGATACTATCTTGTACGTACAAGATAGCATTTCGGCTACCTTGTACGTACAAGATAGCAATTCTGCTATGTTGTACGTACAAGATACTATCTTGTACGTACAAGATAGCATTTTGGCTACCTTGTACGTACAAGATACTATCTTGTACGTACAAGATAGCATTTTGGCTACTTTGTACGTACAAGATACTATCTTGTACGTACAAGATAGCATTTCGGCTACCTTGTACGTACAAGATAGCAATTATGCTATCTTGTACGTACAAGATACTATCTTGTACGTACAAGATAGCATTTCGGCTACCTTGTTCGTACAAGATAGCAATTCTGCTATCTTGTACGTACAAGATACTACCTTGTACGTACAAGATAGCATTTTGGCTACCTTGTACGTACAAGATACTATCTTGTACGTACAAGATAGCATTTTGGCTAACTTGTACGTACAAGATACTATCTTGTACGTACAAGATAGCATTTCGGCTACCTTGTACGTACAAGATAGCAATTCTGCTATGTTGTACGTACAAGATACTATCTTGTACGTACAAGATAGCATTTCGGCTACCTTGTACGTACAAGATACTACCTTGTACGTACAAGATAGCATTTTGGCTGTCTTGTACGTACAAGATACTATCTTGTACGTACAAGATAGCATTTCGGTTATCCTGTACGTACAAGATACCAATTCTGCTATCTTGTACGTACAAGATACTATCTTGTACGTACAAGATAACATTTTGGCTACCTTGTACGTACAAGATACTATCTTGTACGTACAAGATAGCATTTCGGTTACCTTGTACGTACAAGATAGCAATTCTGCTATCTTGTACGTACAAGATACTATCTTGTACGTACAAGATAGCATTTCGGCTACCTTGTACGTACAAGATAGCAATTCTGCTATCTTGTACGTACAAGATACTATCTTGTACGTACAAGATAACATTTTGGCTACCTTGTACGTACAAGATAGCAATTCTGCTATCTTGTACGTACAAGATACTATCTTGTACGTACAAGATAGTATCTTGTACGAACAAGATAGTACCTTGTACGTACAAGATAGCATTTCGGCAACCTTGTACGTACAAGATAGCAATTCGGCTATCTTGTACGTACAAGATACTATCTTGTACGTACAAGATAGTATCTTGTACGTACAAGATACTATCTTGTACGTACAAGATAACATTTTGGCTACCTTGTACGTACAAGATAGCAATTCTGCTATCTTGTACGTGCAAGATACTATCTTGTACGTACAAGATAACATTTTGGCTACCTTGTACGTACAAGATAGCAATTCTGCTATTTTGTACGTACAAGATACTATCTTGTACGTACAAGATAGCATTTCGGTTACCTTGTACGTACAAATAGCAATTCTGCTATCTTGTACGTACAAGATACTATCTTGTACGTACAAGATAGCATTTCGGCTACCTTGTACGTAGAAGATGCTGGCCTACATTCAGCGTGGCATCAAACACGATACGGTAACCCAATACTGGGCTAATGTTGGCTCAGCGTCGTAGACGGTGGGCCAACAATAGCCCGGCATTGGGTCAACGTCTCGTGTTTGACCGCCTGAATGATAGACAGAGAGAACGCACAGACACAAAACTGATTTGTGACGAGCAAATGAGCGGTCTGAAGTAAAGCAATATATCTCCACCTCTATAGAGGGGAGACATAACATGTGACTTAACATGCAGTGATGGTCATGTGGTAATTTGGACCAAATATTGGCTTGTGACATTCCTGATTCAATAAAAACTTATCTAAAGCTGATGCCATCTATAACACTTTACTTGGTCCTTTCACACAGGGATTTATGAATCCACCTGTGTATGTTACCCTTAAAATCAGGATTAGACATCAACCTGGCATGATGCATTGTGCTTTTCTAAGTGAGTCATTATGTTGTTTACAGATTCATGCTGGTTAATGAGACAGGCCTGTAATTACTCGCAATTTCGGAAAAATCGTATATTGGCTGTAGGCCACAGACAATTTATAGATCACCAGAATATAAAGATTGATGCACTGTCGATTAATATGAAATATGTACAAGCATTGATTGTATGTGTTGTTACTATATGTTCGAATAAATGTTCTTGTGTCACACCAATGTCTTATCTCATCACACTGATTAAAGGAGTAGTCCACTGTGTACCAAGAGTGGTCAAAACTGTGCCCAGAAAGCACCTCGCAACATTTGTTTAATGGAAATGTAAAAAATAAACTACGTAATACGACATAATAGGTTGCCAGGCATTCTAAACTGTGTTTAAGTAGCCTACAGTATATTGTAACATGATTTGATGTGCTTAGTATTTAGAATTATTTTAATAGTAAATATGCATAATGACGTCAATCTTGGATTTTACGATAGACTATAGTTCAGACGATGAACAATAAACACCATAAATGCTTTTTTCGGCTCCCAAGTCACACAAAATTAATAAATTGAGCAATTCCGAGCCACAAATAAAGAAAGAGGTTTAATTTACATGTTGATAGCCATTTTGTTTCTTGCTCTTATGAAGGTAAATTTCGCGGCCATTTTGAATTTTTTCTTTTAAATTTACTCGGCAGTAACGTATAGTCCTAATCCACTATGTTACCAAAAATACGTCATATTATCGTCCACATGTATAGCAGTATACTTATAGTAACAGTAAATACATAAAAAACGGCGGATGTTTTGGATCTAAAGGTCAAATATAGGTCATTTCTTTCCAAAGACACAATAAAAAAATAATCAATTAAAAATCTTGCAAAAAAACATAAATTGTGCGTTTATGTGCAACAAACTAAAATATGGGGTTTTCTTAACATTTTGGTGGCCCTTTTGTGTTTGGTTACCTTCATAACCCCCTCGATCCCCTCGAACCCTCACCCACAACCCTCGACCCACAAGCCCCTCGACCAACAACCACTCGACACTCGATCCACAACCCCCTCGATCCACAACAATAACAAAATATTTTTATCCCAAATGGTAACCAAATAGCTGGCAAGGTCGCTAGTCACAGCCCGAAAATGGAAATGAGATGTCAGACAGGCTAGCCTAGTAACCGAATATCTCTAATTGAAGTAGGCCTAATAGATATCGAGACACTTCAATTTCCCGAAGTTCCCTTTCAAAAGTTCCCACGTTCCGGGAACTTCAAGTCACCATGCATATTGGACCCACTTCAGGCTGTTAAATCAATTTATATAATTATTATATATATAAAACACCGGAATTCCTTTAAAATGGATACTCGGTGAAAACCATGCTGGGAGACCCTATATACCACTTTTCTGTTTTCAGACTTGAGGAAATAGAAATTGAAAAAATATTTCACAAATATATTGGAAAGTAATCCAGGTTATCTTACTGCTTTTTTTTACAATTATACCTAATATATTGCTATTCATAAATATATTTCTGTCACCAAGATTTCGTCGCCTTTATAGAGAGATGAGTTGACCTATAAGCCGGATCATTTTTAGTTGATGACAGCTAAAGGGTTATTATAGTCTCACAGGTGCCACAACTCTTAATCGGCCTATATTGCCCACAGTTGATTGTCGGCATCTTCAGAGGAGTCATCTCGCTCTGTCAAAGACAGACACGTGCAGACCCCAGAAGCCAGGCGTCAGACACGTTGCAGGCCGCAGTGAACTGTTATTGTATTAGACCAGCATCGCAGACGGTAGGCCAACACATAACCAGTTCAGGAACAATGAGCATGGCCCCCTGTAGACTGCATCTGAGCTCAACTCAGAAACACTGACAGACAGTCTGTCGCTGTCTTCGTCTCTAACGAGGCACCATTCTCTCACTATGGCGGGTGGAATACCAGTAACTTTTTGTTTTTATTAAAAATGGCTCGTTTACACAACCTCGATAAAATTCTAGGCCAACGTTTAAAACATTAGACCAACAATTAAATTGCCGAGCGCTCACACGTGGGTAACCCCGCAATAATGTCTTCATGGGAAATACTACACACACGAACACATCGTCACCTTGGTATCAAAGGGTGTGCTATCTTGTACGTACAAGGTAGGACACCATTCTCTCACCAGGGCGTTTGGAATACCAGTAACTTTTTGTTTTTAATAAAAAATGGCACGTTTACACAACCTCAATACAGAATTGCTATCTTGTACGTACAAGGTAACCGAAATGCTATCTTGTACGTACAAGATAGTATCTTGTACGTACAAGGCAGCCAAAATGCTATCTTGTACGTACAAGATACTATCTTGTACGTACAAGATAGCAGAATTGCTATCTTGTACGTACAAGATAGCCGAAATGCTATCTTGTACGTACAAGATAGTATCTTGTACGTACAAGGTAGCCAAAATGCTATCTTGTACGTACAAGGTAGTATCTTGTACGTACAAGATAGCATAATTGCTATCTTGTACGTACAAGGTAGCCGAAATGCTATCTTGTACGTACAAGATAGTATCTTGTACGTACAAGATAGCAGAATTGCTAGCCGAAATGCTATCTTGTACGTACAAGATAGTATCTTGTACGTACAAGATAGCAGAATTGCTATCTTGTACGTACAAGGTAGCCGAAATCTTATCTTGTACGTACAAGGTAGTATCTTGTACGTACAAGATAGCAGAATTGCGATCTTGTACGTGCAAGATAGCGGAATTGCTATCTTGTACGTAAAAGGTAGCAGAATTGATATATTGTACGTACAAGATAGTATCTTGTACGTACAAGATAGTATCTTGTACGTACAAGATAATCATATTTTCTGTGGATTTTTTTATTGCATGTCGTTTCCAGAGCTTCGTAGTAATCCAGCTAACACGAGACGCGGGTACAAAGGTCAATTACTAAATACTTATGTATTTTTTCAGCTGATAGTTACAATGAATGACTTATGAAAATTAACATATTACCATTAACAATGAGACGAGAACGGAATGACTTATTATTTTTTGGGAAGTGCATGAAAGGGATATATGAAATTGATATATGGCTAATTATGTATTTTTTTCAAATAGCATTGATCGCTGTACCAGTAGTGACCCGAAATTATCTCATATTTTAACCAATATGTGAACAAATAAGTAGGAAGCTCATTTAAACTTATTTCGGTGGGTATGGATATGGTCACTTACCATTAAAATGTAAGTACGTGGGATAAGGGCTGGGGAAAATGTTTTATTAGAGAAAATCTAAAGGGAACGGCACATATTGCCCCATGACTTTTGAACCATTTGCCTCAAAATATTGTGTTAGGTATCTTTTTCCCCTAATTTTGAAATAAAAATGACATTTTAGAAATTATTTTAGCATTTCATAGTCACTTTCCGCGGAAATCCAAGATGGCCGCCATCTGCACATATCGTATCATAACTTTTGAACAGCTGCTCTAGTAGCTGATGGTGGACTGGTCTTATATATATTCAAACCTAAACTCTTCAGTAATCAACTGATTGGATGTCATTGAACAATTTTGGTTGGTGACGCATTTGGCACATTTTGCTTGTTGTGTTCGCTCCTTTATCGGGTGAAAATTAATATAAATGTATTTATTGTATTATAAACGTATTTGTAAAAATAAGCAATATGTCAAAGCTAATATTAACCTGTCATCAAAACATTATATATTAATACAAACAAATATATATAAATAATAATATATTAATACAAAAAAAAACTATTTTGATGCGCTAATCTCCAATTTACACATGCATTTCAAATTATATTTTTTAGTTCCCTTCTAATCGGAATCCAAGAAAGCAGGATACTTTAACACAATGGTGGTTTAATGTTTGACCACCGTCTGCGACGTTGGCTTAATATTAAACCATAATGTTTTGTGTCTCGTGTGTGCTGTGAATCTACGGCGGGGGCCCTGGTGAAGTGGTTAAAGCTGCCTGCTTGTCTGGAGGGCAGTGTCATCTCACCATCCTAAGGAGGTTCTCCTGGCCTGGTTTAGCTTATATGTGCACAAAGGTGGTGTAAAGCACCATTCATTCATTTCATTTCATTTGTGAATCTACGATTTACCATATAGTGGCCTAATGGTACTGGTATAAGCAAGAGACAACCGGCTGCTTATCACGTCATGTCACCAGGTGGCGACTCATCTATACATCACGTAGCACACACCACACATTCACCCATTGTTGGGTCAGTGTTGGGCCAGCGTCTCAGACCCTGGGCCAACATGTAGTGTTGATATATTGTGTTTACAGGGCACACGTGGAGGCAGGAGATACAGGTGGTAGGTCGCCCGCTTAATTATAACTTACTCAACAGAGAGGGGACGTGGCGCATTGGTGGGGCGCCTGACTGCCACTTCAGCGTCCTGGGTTGGAATCCCGCTGATCCTGAGTGAGCTTTTCAGAAAAAAAGTTGTGTCTCACTACCGCGACCCACAACAGCAAGTGGGTAAAAATACTCCCATTTGGTAATTTTAAACCGAACATTTAGGGGGCCATCATCCGATTTCCAGGGGGGGGGACTGGAGTTTTTTTGAAATAAATGATTTCGGGCGGACTCTGCGTGAAATAAATAATTTACTTAAAAAACTGTTCTATATAAAACCGTGATTCGCCGAGTAAACATTGTAGGCCCGGTTGAAATAAATAATTTCCCCGAGCCAAAAACTCCGCCCCCCCCCCCCACTGGATATTGAATGGTTGCCCCCTTACCAATCTTGATGTTTAATTACACATTTCGTTACCACTAACCGTGGTTTAATCGGTTCATAAAACGGAATAAAACGACGATATCGTCGTGATTAACCCTTTAACCGCCGGTGTCGCATATATTCGGGTTTTCATTTTTTATTAGCACATTTAGTGCCACCTTTTAAACATGTTAAAGATAAAATATGACATCAATCAGCAATATATGAAAACAGTTGACCTCCATTCTGTCAAATCTGAATAATTTTCACTCACTTGAAGTTGTGGATCGCGTCAGCGAGACGCAATTTCAAGTGGGTGAAAATTCCAATTTTTTAATTTGGAGGTTGAAGGGTTAGCGATCAAAAACTCTACCAAACTGCGTCTCTAAAGATTCAATATTGTGGGGAGCCTCCGTAACCGAGAGGTAGCGTGGTTGGCCTTAGACCGCCAGGGCTCGATTTTCAAATTATGTGGCAGGAGGGCAGTGTCATCTCATCCATCTCACCATTCTGAGGAGGTTTTTCTGGCCCAGTTTAGCCTACATGTGCACAAAGGTGGCCTAAAATCAAATTCATTTTATTTTTGCATCTCGTGTTTGCCAGAATTAAACCGAGAATAAGCGCTCCAGGTGGCAGTATTACTTTGTTTTATTTAGAATCAGAGAGGTGTGTACTTGCAACCATAGTCTTTCTATCTGATTGATGACAGGCTAAATTTTACCAAGGTCAAGTCTATTTTCCCCAATAGCGGATGTTGTACTAATTGTGTTAGACACTATGCGCAGCGGTGAATCCAGAAGCAGGGGAGGTTCAGGGAGTCCAGACTAACCTCTATTTCGGAAAATATATTGTCCAAAATTCGCTCTAAAGCTGTGTATCGACACTCAAACATTTCTCGGGTGGGGGCTCTTAATCTTCTATATTGGATGCGTAAACAATAAATTAAAAACAATAGCTGGAGACCAAAGAAACTCACACAGAACCCCCTTTTTCCTAATTAATTGATCCACCCATTCTCCACTACTTTGCTCTGTAAGGGCCAAATGCAGTATCTACTTACCTGTCAAGTAAACAGATACTGCCTTTTGACTTTGGGCGGCAGCACTGGAAGTGACGATGCATGAGAGACCATGTAAATTGCCTTTTATAATGTTAAGGTATCACAGGCCAAAACATGCAATATATTTTTTATATAACCCAAAGTAGGTGTCCATAACTTTTTAATGAATGTGATGACTGAGCTGAGCATGCGGGCGTGGAACTGAAATGTTATTGATTCTCAAAAACCTATTTTCGATCTGATTATTCTGCGATATATTCAGATATCACAGTCCAATGTCCCACGATTTCGTACGCGGGCGATCTGTGGCTGAAACCTGTTTCAGCCACTGGGGCTAGTTTTACAAATGATAAAATGGTATCTTTTACCTAGAATCTTTTTTCGTGCTAGCTATCTCCTTTGGACACTGTACATCCACCCTGCCATGCAAAGTCAAAAGGCAGTATCTGCTTACTTTACAAGTAAGCAGATACTGCCTTTTGGCTTTGCAGAGCAGTACAGTGTAACAGTTGCCACTCAATTTGTGGAGAAAGCAGGAGGTCCCAGTTTAACGTCTCATACACTGCAGTCTGTCAGTCAGATCAACGTATCAGCAAATTGGAACCCAGAACGCACCATTGGCGCTGCGTTATTTCAATGCTAGGTCAACGCCTGTTGCTTTGGACCCGCCATAACTTTTTCAGCGCGGGGACCTCTCTGTACGTCTTAATCTGACGTCTACAGACGTTAGATTCTAATGTCTAGAGACGGTCCCCGCTCTGAAAGAATTAAAAATATGTATAATGGCCGTAGACCTATAACATAGGTATTCAGATGAAACGGAAATAGTTAACTAAGACATTTTTAATGATCTCAAATTAAAAAAACACGGTTTATACGAACATATTGCAACGTTTTAAGGGCTAAAACAGAATATGGTCGATGATTCAAATGTTGAAGAGGCGTTCTCGATTGTCAGATAGAATAAAGAAAAATAATGGCCTGAGACCCATAGCATAGGTATTCAAATGAGTCGAGAGAGCGAAGTAAGTCATTTATGATGATTTCGAAGCGAAAAACCCTTTGCCTTGCATAAAAATATTTCAGGGTTCTAATGTTTAAAACATCCTATGGTCAATAATTTACATGTTGAGGATTGGTAAGCAGAATAACACCGGAGAAAGAGATCAGCGTGAAAACAGTGTCCTGGCTGATGTCCAGTGGCGGATCCAGAGAGAGGCGCAGCCGGCGTCCACCCCCCTCCCCGCTGTTCATGGTCCCAAAAACAATAAAAGGGCCATATTTCGGGGCTCAAATATGGTCTAGAATGTGTCAGTTGAGGCCTTGGATTTCAAAATTTTCAGGAGGAGCATGCCATCGGACCCCTCTAGGGCATATGAGTGCCAGCTGTGGTGTGTATTAGTTCTTGCAAAAATCGGCGCCCCCCCCCCCCGTCTCTCAATTCCTGGATCCGCCCCTGATGCCATGGTGTGAGGGGAGATAGATGTAGACAGGACATGCTGAGACATTTGACAAAGGTCAAGAAAAACTACCCAGGGCACGGACAAAAGGTGAAAGGTCAAGAAAAAACACCCAGGGCAGGGACAAAGGTCAAAGGTGCGACAACTATCCTACTGCTCGAATTAATCTTCAACTCGAACATGATGGCTTGGTGTGCTTTGATCGGGATCCCAAAGCGGCGCAGGGCACAGCTTGGTCGACAGGTGTGGTACGGACGCAAGGCCAATATAAATAATTAGGCGTTTTCTGTTTTGCTGCAAACCCCAGTCGTTATTTTCCATATGTAGCTGAGTGTGTTATGTATGGCGGAATGGAGTGATTACTACTCTGACCAACGAGTCGACTCTTTGGCTAGATCCGTAGCGCTCAGGCATCACGATGTCAGGGTCGGTGGTTCGATCCCCGGGCTGGGCAGTTTCAACACTGTTATACATACAAGCATATGATTGATGCATAGTATGTGTTTATCTCGACCAATAAATGCATATGGTGTATCATTGTGATTGAAAATACTAAAACCAGGGTAAAATCAAAATTTAACTCTTGTCCTGTTTAATTTTGTGCTTCTATTTTTCGTCATTTGGAGCTGGAATTGCTAACGCAATTTCCAGCGAAAAATAGTACCATTTATGGAAAATAAGCATCCCCAAAAATAATTATTTGGTCAATGAGCCTCTATCACAAACTGTTTTATTGATTTCAGTGGCATATTATTTTGTCTGAATCTCGCTTGAAACCTTATATATATCGGTCCCAGCAGCATAGGGGTTAACACATGGTTTAATAAGAGAAAATCTAAAGGGAACGGCACATATTGCCCCATGACTTTTGAACCATTTGCCTCAAAATATTGTGTTAGGTATCTTTTTCCCCTAATTTTGAAATAAAAATGACATTTTAGAAATTATTTTAGCATTTCATAGTCACTTTCCGCGGAAATCCAAGATGGCCGCCATCTGCACATATCGTATCATAACTTTTGAACAGCTGCTCTAGTAGCTGATGGTGGACTGGTCTTATATATATTCAAACCTAAACTCTTCAGTAATCAACTGATTGGATGTCATTGAACAATTTTGGTTGGTGACGCATTTGGCACATTTTGCTTGTTGTGTTCGCTCCTTTATCGGGTGAAAATTAATATAAATGTATTTATTGTATTATAAACGTATTTGTAAAAATAAGCAATATGTCAAAGCTAATATTAACCTGTCATCAAAACATTATATATTAATACAAACAAATATATATAAATAATAATATATTAATACAAAAAAAAACTATTTTGATGCGCTAATCTCCAATTTACACATGCATTTCAAATTATATTTTTTAGTTCCCTTCTAATCGGAATCCAAGAAAGCAGGATACTTTAACACAATGGTGGTTTAATGTTTGACCACCGTCTGCGACGTTGGCTTAATATTAAACCATAATGTTTTGTGTCTCGTGTGTGCTGTGAATCTACGGCGGGGGCCCTGGTGAAGTGGTTAAAGCTGCCTGCTTGTCTGGAGGGCAGTGTCATCTCACCATCCTAAGGAGGTTCTCCTGGCCTGGTTTAGCTTATATGTGCACAAAGGTGGTGTAAAGCACCATTCATTCATTTCATTTCATTTGTGAATCTACGATTTACCATATAGTGGCCTAATGGTACTGGTATAAGCAAGAGACAACCGGCTGCTTATCACGTCATGTCACCAGGTGGCGACTCATCTATACATCACGTAGCACACACCACACATTCACCCATTGTTGGGTCAGTGTTGGGCCAGCGTCTCAGACCCTGGGCCAACATGTAGTGTTGATATATTGTGTTTACAGGGCACACGTGGAGGCAGGAGATACAGGTGGTAGGTCGCCCGCTTAATTATAACTTACTCAACAGAGAGGGGACGTGGCGCATTGGTGGGGCGCCTGACTGCCACTTCAGCGTCCTGGGTTGGAATCCCGCTGATCCTGAGTGAGCTTTTCAGAAAAAAAGTTGTGTCTCACTACCGCGACCCACAACAGCAAGTGGGTAAAAATACTCCCATTTGGTAATTTTAAACCGAACATTTAGGGGGCCATCATCCGATTTCCAGGGGGGGGGACTGGAGTTTTTTTGAAATAAATGATTTCGGGCGGACTCTGCGTGAAATAAATAATTTACTTAAAAAACTGTTCTATATAAAACCGTGATTCGCCGAGTAAACATTGTAGGCCCGGTTGAAATAAATAATTTCCCCGAGCCAAAAACTCCGCCCCCCCCCCCACTGGATATTGAATGGTTGCCCCCTTACCAATCTTGATGTTTAATTACACATTTCGTTACCACTAACCGTGGTTTAATCGGTTCATAAAACGGAATAAAACGACGATATCGTCGTGATTAACCCTTTAACCGCCGGTGTCGCATATATTCGGGTTTTCATTTTTTATTAGCACATTTAGTGCCACCTTTTAAACATGTTAAAGATAAAATATGACATCAATCAGCAATATATGAAAACAGTTGACCTCCATTCTGTCAAATCTGAATAATTTTCACTCACTTGAAGTTGTGGATCGCGTCAGCGAGACGCAATTTCAAGTGGGTGAAAATTCCAATTTTTTAATTTGGAGGTTGAAGGGTTAGCGATCAAAAACTCTACCAAACTGCGTCTCTAAAGATTCAATATTGTGGGGAGCCTCCGTAACCGAGAGGTAGCGTGGTTGGCCTTAGACCGCCAGGGCTCGATTTTCAAATTATGTGGCAGGAGGGCAGTGTCATCTCATCCATCTCACCATTCTGAGGAGGTTTTTCTGGCCCAGTTTAGCCTACATGTGCACAAAGGTGGCCTAAAATCAAATTCATTTTATTTTTGCATCTCGTGTTTGCCAGAATTAAACCGAGAATAAGCGCTCCAGGTGGCAGTATTACTTTGTTTTATTTAGAATCAGAGAGGTGTGTACTTGCAACCATAGTCTTTCTATCTGATTGATGACAGGCTAAATTTTACCAAGGTCAAGTCTATTTTCCCCAATAGCGGATGTTGTACTAATTGTGTTAGACACTATGCGCAGCGGTGAATCCAGAAGCAGGGGAGGTTCAGGGAGTCCAGACTAACCTCTATTTCGGAAAATATATTGTCCAAAATTCGCTCTAAAGCTGTGTATCGACACTCAAACATTTCTCGGGTGGGGGCTCTTAATCTTCTATATTGGATGCGTAAACAATAAATTAAAAACAATAGCTGGAGACCAAAGAAACTCACACAGAACCCCCTTTTTCCTAATTAATTGATCCACCCATTCTCCACTACTTTGCTCTGTAAGGGCCAAATGCAGTATCTACTTACCTGTCAAGTAAACAGATACTGCCTTTTGACTTTGGGCGGCAGCACTGGAAGTGACGATGCATGAGAGACCATGTAAATTGCCTTTTATAATGTTAAGGTATCACAGGCCAAAACATGCAATATATTTTTTATATAACCCAAAGTAGGTGTCCATAACTTTTTAATGAATGTGATGACTGAGCTGAGCATGCGGGCGTGGAACTGAAATGTTATTGATTCTCAAAAACCTATTTTCGATCTGATTATTCTGCGATATATTCAGATATCACAGTCCAATGTCCCACGATTTCGTACGCGGGCGATCTGTGGCTGAAACCTGTTTCAGCCACTGGGGCTAGTTTTACAAATGATAAAATGGTATCTTTTACCTAGAATCTTTTTTCGTGCTAGCTATCTCCTTTGGACACTGTACATCCACCCTGCCATGCAAAGTCAAAAGGCAGTATCTGCTTACTTTACAAGTAAGCAGATACTGCCTTTTGGCTTTGCAGAGCAGTACAGTGTAACAGTTGCCACTCAATTTGTGGAGAAAGCAGGAGGTCCCAGTTTAACGTCTCATACACTGCAGTCTGTCAGTCAGATCAACGTATCAGCAAATTGGAACCCAGAACGCACCATTGGCGCTGCGTTATTTCAATGCTAGGTCAACGCCTGTTGCTTTGGACCCGCCATAACTTTTTCAGCGCGGGGACCTCTCTGTACGTCTTAATCTGACGTCTACAGACGTTAGATTCTAATGTCTAGAGACGGTCCCCGCTCTGAAAGAATTAAAAATATGTACAATGGCCGTAGACCTATAACATAGGTATTCAGATGAAACGGAAATAGTTAACTAAGACATTTTTAATGATCTCAAATTAAAAAAACACGGTTTATACGAACATATTGCAACGTTTTAAGGGCTAAAACAGAATATGGTCGATGATTCAAATGTTGAAGAGGCGTTCTCGATTGTCAGATAGAATAAAGAAAAATAATGGCCTGAGACCCATAGCATAGGTATTCAAATGAGTCGAGAGAGCGAAGTAAGTCATTTATGATGATTTCGAAGCGAAAAACCCTTTGCCTTGCATAAAAATATTTCAGGGTTCTAATGTTTAAAACATCCTATGGTCAATAATTTACATGTTGAGGATTGGTAAGCAGAATAACACCGGAGAAAGAGATCAGCGTGAAAACAGTGTCCTGGCTGATGTCCAGTGGCGGATCCAGAGAGAGGCGCAGCCGGCGTCCACCCCCCTCCCCGCTGTTCATGGTCCCAAAAACAATAAAAGGGCCATATTTCGGGGCTCAAATATGGTCTAGAATGTGTCAGTTGAGGCCTTGGATTTCAAAATTTTCAGGAGGAGCATGCCATCGGACCCCTCTAGGGCATATGAGTGCCAGCTGTGGTGTGTATTAGTTCTTGCAAAAATCGGCGCCCCCCCCCGTCTCTCAATTCCTGGATCCGCCCCTGATGCCATGGTGTGAGGGGAGATAGATGTAGACAGGACATGCTGAGACATTTGACAAAGGTCAAGAAAAACTACCCAGGGCACGGACAAAAGGTGAAAGGTCAAGAAAAAACACCCAGGGCAGGGACAAAGGTCAAAGGTGCGACAACTATCCTACTGCTCGAATTAATCTTCAACTCGAACATGATGGCTTGGTGTGCTTTGATCGGGATCCCAAAGCGGCGCAGGGCACAGCTTGGTCGACAGGTGTGGTACGGACGCAAGGCCAATATAAATAATTAGGCGTTTTCTGTTTTGCTGCAAACCCCAGTCGTTATTTTCCATATGTAGCTGAGTGTGTTATGTATGGCGGAATGGAGTGATTACTACTCTGACCAACGAGTCGACTCTTTGGCTAGATCCGTAGCGCTCAGGCATCACGATGTCAGGGTCGGTGGTTCGATCCCCGGGCTGGGCAGTTTCAACACTGTTATACATACAAGCATATGATTGATGCATAGTATGTGTTTATCTCGACCAATAAATGCATATGGTGTATCATTGTGATTGAAAATACTAAAACCAGGGTAAAATCAAAATTTAACTCTTGTCCTGTTTAATTTTGTGCTTCTATTTTTCGTCATTTGGAGCTGGAATTGCTAACGCAATTTCCAGCGAAAAATAGTACCATTTATGGAAAATAAGCATCCCCAAAAATAATTATTTGGTCAATGAGCCTCTATCACAAACTGTTTTATTGATTTCAGTGGCATTTTATTTTGTCTGAATCTCGCTTGAAACCTTATATATATCGGTCCCAGCAGCATAGGGGTTAACACATAATCCGATGAGAATTAAGAATCGGGCTGGCATCCAGCAATAAATAATACATTGAGGTGGCAAGCAAGGATTCTTAACCTTTAAAGCGCTGAATTAATTTGTAAAAAACATCGCAACTAAAGGGTTATTTCTTTTTGAAATCATCATAAATGTCTTAGTTAGCTCCTTCTGATTCATTTGAATACCGACAATATGGGTCTACGGCCATTAGAAATATGTTGATTCTTACAGTGCGGGGATCGACTTTAGTCGTCAGAATCTGACGTCTACAGACGTCAGATTCTGACGACTAAAAAGTTGATCCCCGCGGTGTATGGATTAATCTTTCTCAACTGAGTAAATTTTAACACATGCCGATTTTTTTGTAATTTGGTGAGTGATTTCGAGGTAACATAACCACGTATTCAGGGCAGAAGGAAACACACGCAACCAAGTTAATAAAAAATCCGTCCTTCCACTTCATTTTAAACTATTTAGTACTCATTGGAAAGGATCTACAGACACGCCTTGTTGAAATGCGAACTGCCCATGTAGCGCAAATGCAGTTTCGAAATGCATGATTGGTCTCCATGGATTATGCAAAAATATTTCAGCGTTGTAAGGGCTAAAAATAATTAATTGAGAAATCAGTGAAAAAAATGCAACGCAGGATTGAAGTTTAGCCAGAACATTGCACATGAATAGTCGACAACCAGAAACAGAGAGTGTATTTTGTTTGGCCTTGTCAGCCTGATGATTTAAGGCTGTCATACCTGGTATGTTGTAATTTGAGGATGATAGGCAGTGACTTGGTACACAACCTGTGCTTGTCATACCACACTCACTAAGTACGACGCCAACAAAAAACGCTATTTATACCAAAGATAATGTACGAGAAGATGGTCGAATTTCACAAGAACAAAAAACGCTATTTATACTTGAAATCGGAACCTTGGTAGGAAAGGTTCCTATCTGTCATGTTTTAACGCTTTTAGTGCGGTAACCGACTTTAAACGTCATAATCTGACATCTAAAGCCTATCCGCGAACTGGAATAGTCAAAAATTTATAATGACCCATAACATAGGTATTCAAATTAAGCAGAAATAGCTAACTAAGACATATATGATTATTTCAAAGTGACAAAAATCCTTGGTTTTTTGGTTTATATAAAATATGACAGGGCTGTTAGGGTTAAAGTGGAAGATACAACCATTTACCCCTTTAAGCCCCCGCGATGAATTAAAGCATCATTTTACATCCCTGAAAACAGACTTGATTTTCCTACAACCAGGGTTTTTGAGTGAAAATTTCGATGAAATTGGTTTACCAATACATGGCAATTGTGTTCAATTTTTCACCCACTTCAAGTCATTTTCATCCACTACAAGTCGAGAATTGCGACAGCAATTCGCAGCTTTTAGTGGATGAAGATGACAATGGTGAATTCAGGCTTGACATTTAAAGTCATATATTCTCGAAAGTAAATCGAGGCCAAATCTTAGATATGACGTCCAAAGAAAAGTCCCACGATTTTGAACGGGCGTAATCTGAGGCTGTAATCTTCAGTTACAAGTTCTGTTTCAATAAATACTGCAATAAAAGCCTCAAAAAGTGATTATTTTTAGTTATTAAAATAGATCTGGTAATTCTGTAGTTTACTTTTCATACTAGTCACGTTGAACCACTTGCATAAAACACACCACTACATTATTTGCTATATCCGACCACTACATTCTGAGCCGGGAATGGAGAGTTATTGTTGACCTAGTACAGCCCAATTATCATGGTAGGCCTGTTGTGCTATAATCAGTCAGGTTTGACCGAGCTGTTGATTATAATGGGGAATCCTCATTATGGTCGGATGTGTTTTAAATCAGTTAAAACCCTCAGAGCTCTACATTCTTAGCTGTTGAACAGCTTAGAATGTAGAGCTCCTCGAGCTTTATCATATACATAGAAGCTACACCTGATTAGTGTAACCCGTATCCTGCTGATGACGATTATTGTCGTTTTTAATCTGTTTTGTTACTCCACCAAATCACTGTTATTGGAAACGAAATGTGTCTCTAAACATCAAGATTTGCAAATATTTGCGCTCAAATGAAACAAATGATATGAATAATTTTTACCCACTTGAAGTTGTGGATCGCTGTAGGGAGATACATCTTCTAGTGGGTGACAATTTAAATACATGAATTTAGCCGGAACACGGTTAATATAATTATTCTCCAATATGCTGGCCGAAAGATATGGGTTCCTTTCTACATGGTCTACCATTATTATTAAATATACTTAGTTTGCATGTTCAAAATAAGAAATTCGGGAATTTCGTCTCCATATCTCGCTTAAAAATTTAAAAACTTTCGTAGTTCTAGTCTATGGACATGTTTACATCATATGGTCATACAAGAAGCCAAAATAAAATCACTGATTTTTTTGATGTTTTTTGTCTGATTGAGTCCCTTTAACCATTAAAGTTATATAATGTACATTTTTACCTACTTAAAGTTGATTCTCGCTACATCAAGTGGGTAAACATTATTTAGATTTGTACAATTTGAATTAAAACATAATTATTCTAGCATAGCAGCTTAATAGTCATTACATATGCAAGTATAGCAATTTAATGTTCATTACAGATGCAAGCATAGCAATTTAAGGTTCATTACATATGCAAGTCTAACAATTTAATGCTTATTACATATGCAAGTCTAACAATTTAACCCTTTAGACCCCACGATGCACCAAAGCATCATTTTCCGTCCCTGAAAATTAATTCAATTTCCTAAATTTAAATGTTTTATACCGAAGATTTTCATGAAAATATTTTATCAATTATTGATAACATTTTTCAATATGTCAACAAAGTCAAGCCTTTATAATCCACTACAAGGGTAAAATTGCGACAGCAATTTCCGGTGTGTAGTGGATTAAGATGACCAAGTAAATTCATGAATAAAAGGGTTACTGCTCATTTCTGCTTCATTCCTTGTCAGAAGGCCAAACAAAAAGTCTGAAAATAATGGAATTAGCAACTGCACTAAGTGGTTTTGTCAAGTTAAAAAAAATTAAAAAATCCGAGAAAAACTTGGAAGTGGGTGGGTAGGTCAAGTCATAACTCTGATTTCAATTTTTTGGGGGATTTTTTTTTGTGTGTGTTTTTTGTGTTGTTTTGATGTTTCCAAATGCTTCCAAAAAAAATAAAATATGGATAGGGGGTGGGTGGGTGTGGTCTGACCAATCCGATTTTTTCTCGGATTTTTTGATTTTTTTTAACTTGACAAAACCCCCAAGGCGATGTATTAACAATTATTTTTTACCCACTTGAAGTTGTGTCCCGCTATCGCGACCCACAACTTCAAGTTGGTAAAAAGTTACTCATATTTGTTTAATTTAAGACGAAACATTTGCAAATATTGATGTTTAAATACTAATGTCATTCCCAATAACTGCGAATTAAACTGCAAATTAAACAGATTAAAAACGATTACATAAGCGCTTTAACACTTTTAGTGCGGGGACCGCCTTCATACGTCAGAATCTGACGTCTGTAGACGTCAGATTTTGACGTATGAAGGTGGTCCCCGCACTGAAAAAAAAAATATATTTCTAATATCCGTAGACCCACAACATATGTATTCAAATGAAACGGAAAGAGCTAACTAAGACATTCATGATGATTTTAAATCGAAAATACCCTTTGGCCTCTTTAGTTTATATATATGGTGTTTCGAGCTGACGTCAGTCAATGCATTTTTTAGATTGTTTTTTAACATGTTAAATGTAACTAATATTATTATTTTCTTCTTTCTACATACTCTCATTCATTATGTAATTACTCGGTTTCTAGGCTTTCCAGAGGGTTTTTCTGCTATATGCTGTAGCTATTTTATCCCTGGTTGTGGTGCGGGAAACTTAAAAATATCATGCTAATGCTGTTTAACAGTAGGTAATTTTAAATAGTTCTGCTGCATATTTTATTTAACCTGTGCTTGTTTTAGTATATTCGTTTGATTTTAACATGTTTAAGTTAACTTAGCATGCATATTTTACCGAACTAATCCTGTTGTATATAGTCATTTGTACATATGTTCATTTTAATGACGCATAAGTCTGCATAGACTTATCGTCGTCAATAAATATCTATCTATCTATGAAAATATGTCAGTGCTGTAAGCGTTAATAGCGATACGGTCACTAGTTTATAGGCTCTGCTCAGTGAGGGTGACAGACCTCAGTATATAGGTGAACTACTTTGGGAGTTTAGTACTATGTTGATACATGAACAAGCTGTTTTATCGCCCACTATGACATTTGTAGATGTTTTATAGTGATATGTGGGACACGGTGTGTTTTACAGTGACCTATGGGGCAGGTTGTGCCACCACGTGACTCGTATCATCACTCATACTCCCCAGGTGGCTACTGTTTAGAACTGCCGCCTGGTGGCCTGACACAGGTAATTATATTGGCTACGCTGTGCTCAGGTGATCGGTGCAACGAGACTTCCTATTCTGGACTAACCAGATAAAACTCTAGATGGATTATTAACGGAATGTTTTTATATAAACAAAGAGATCAAAGGTTTTTTTTTTTAATTGAAATCATTATGAATGTCTGAATTAGCTCTTTCAATTGAGACGTTTCCCAATCTTGATGTTTAAACACTCATTTCGCTCCCAATAACAGTGATTTGATCGGCTAATAAAACGAAAAGAACGACAATATAATATATAAATATATATATTTCGTAAGATTTGGATTACCCACGTAGCAACGAGTGCTAGTCGAGGGGCTTTCCAATACATAGAAAAGACAATACAATACCATACAATATAGTTATACATAACACACTGGACGTTATAGCATCTATATCAGATTACAACATTTATATAAACTTGATGTGTTTAATCACTTAAAGCGCCCACTCTCAATAATGAAGTGTTGAAATGCTTTGAATATATTTACATTTTTTTCAAGTCTAACATCATTACAGCCATTCAGGACAATGTTTACAAATAATAGTGGATCAAGATGAGGAAGTATAGAGTGGTGGACACCGGGTGCAATGATATCTCGGATTGCTCTCAGCAGCTTATTTCGTGGAGCAGAATAGAGAGGACATTTAATGACAATAATCGTGATTAGCGCTTTAACCGGTGTCGATTTTATTCTTTTTGTTAGCAAATTAATTACCAGCTAAAGGCAAAAAGTTATATCAATATATGTGCATTAAATATATGTGCAAGCATAATATTAACTAGAATAAAGTGATATATACGGTTAAAGGAAGGAGAAATGTTGAAGAATAATCTTGGCATCTTGGCCTCTTAACGCATGTAGATGCATTTCATTTTATTTCACTTTGAGTTGGAGCTGCACCAATAAAAAAAATTCTTATCCCTTACAGCAATGAAATATTTTTCAATAAACAATAGAGACCAAAGATTTTTTTTACATTTGAATTATCACAAATGTATTAGCTAGCTCTTTCCTCTTCATTTGAATATCTATGTTATGCGTCTATGGCCATTATAAATGTTTTACTCTTCCAATGCGGGGATCGAATTCAGACGTCAGAATCTGACGTCTTTTGACGTCAGATTCTGCTGTATAAAGACGGACCGAGCGCTGAATTGGTTAAGTAATAGGGGGAGTTGGACTTTAAAATATCCTGGTTGCCGGTTGGTTGCTGACGCCAATCCCAGAAAATCCTTATTTCAATAATCTATATATTGTTAGTTCCTGTATTATGGTATTTGGAAACTAAATTGACATAATAAATATAGGATTGTTTATTTTACGAGGAGAAGTCTGGATAAGAATACAGTTTCAAGCTTCTTTTTTGATGAAAAGTATTTCACAGGATACTGTCTCATGTATAGATGGTAAGCATGATAATGATAGCCTTAGTGAGAACGTGGTAGTCTTGTTTAATAAATACTATTGTATAAGTTATGTCTCTGTGAGTAGCCGTTTCTGACAGCGGCCAGGTTGACGGCCCAAACGACACTCCCTTGCTCAGGCCGCACCACTTTCCTTTTTCTGTCCGCGTCCCATACCAGGCAAATAGCCCGAGGGCCGCTTGTCCACATACCAGTGCCTCGCGGATCCGGCCTCCCTGCTATTGTCAGTACGGCGTTGGTACAACGCTGAACTCAAGTCAAGTTCTGATTAATTGGATGAATGTTGGCATAACACACTCTACTTGATATTCTATGATTTTGAACTTTAACAATATCATTATCTGCCTGTACAGTATGCAGTCGATCCCCGAGCTAAAAGGGTTAAATTTGTTTTTCACCAAGTGTGTTGTATATGTGATATGTGATTCAACGTTGAAGCAGTATGAATTATTACGTCACAATGATAGCATCTGATACAGAGCGATCTGTGATTTACAAGTATCTTCATAGCATTGTATCTCTCTCCTGTTCTCCTTGGTAACCAATAGTGATTAATGACCCTTGTGCTGATAAGACCGTAAATATATATGTGTTCAAGCAAATTTCAGTTTTAATAAAACATCACTAATAGTTGTCACATATATAACTTGTGGTACATGCTTAATTAATCAAATAATTCAATTTGGGAGATTTTTCATAAATAATATTATTTCATTAATTTGTTGCTGTTCATTTGAAGACATTCCGTTTTCAATTCTAGCTTAAAAAATGGTAAAAAATCACAAACAATTCAGCAGTACAGTAATAATACAAATAATAGATAGATATAAATAGATATATATTTATTGACATACAGAAAAGTCATTACTGACTTATTTGTCATAAAAATGATAGAATACATGTACATGTATATACAATATGGTTAATTTGCTAAAATCACACGACAATTGCATTGCCATAGTAAAACACTGAATAATGCGATAAAATAACAGATAATTGATTACTACTTGAACAATATATGTGAACGTCGGGGGTCTATCATTTTGTTTCCCGCACCAAAACCAGACATAACATAGCTACTATGTATGATCCACAAATCATATATGATACCTTGTTGATTATACTGAGTTTATCAAATAATACCTGATGACGTATGATGAGTCAATTACCTTGTTGTATGTGCTAAGTTTTTCTAATTATACCTTGTTGATTGGCTAAAAAAGTGAAAAAAAAGTAAAAAAAGTGAAAACGAATTCAGCAAAACCAGAATAAAACATCCGATTCTTTAAAATCAACCTAGTTTTGCTGACCGTTCAGTCAAAGTACTAGTTCTAGGACGTCATAATATATGTTTTAGCTCCATGTATTTTATCATGACAATATGATGCATCATTTATGGATGATCACTTCTCAAGATCTGAACATACGCTGGCCCAGTGCTGGTTCAATGTCGGCATAATGTGTACAACATTGCTCCGACATTAAGCAAACTATATATATTTGACGCAGGCATGTCAGGTATCTCGTAGATTTATCAAAGCATGCTCACTTCGATATGATATCAGATCTGTCAAACACACATGGTTTTACCATTTTGTTCTTGATTGGTGTGGTTTTGCATTGAAAAAAGATTACCATAATGTGTAATTTTCAAATAAAAATATATCGTTTTTATATTTTAAGATGTCCATGGCGTTTTTTTCCTTTAAGTGCTAAGCACGACCATAATTGTGGTCTGATTTTTTATTGTCACCTTAAAAAAATCTGTTTGATTGGCAAATAAAATCACATATGTCTGTCAGTTTAGGTCACTAAACGCTTCTTAATATGTCAAACAGTGTTGATAATGACATTCATATATATTTATTTCAACATAATATTGTGGTAGGAATATAATAAACTATATTTTAAGTAATTATTAAAATGTGTGATATCGTTTTCATACATTCATTGTTCACGCGACTGGCGCCACCTGTTGTTTTATCATATTTATGAATGACAGAAAACATCCAATATGACGTTGAAAAGAAGACACCAAAATATTATTTAGTCAGCATGACGTCATAGCGGATACTATAACAACGTTTGAAGATCATGTTTTGACGTGAGTATATCATAACATATCCTCACGTCTCCTTATTATGATATCCCCTCAAATAAACCAAATGGTCTTCTAGCACAGAATTATGTTCTCACATTTTCATTCACTGTAAGAGAATGAAAATGATGTGGCGTTATAAGTCTCAAATAGACTGTGGGCTGTTTCCATAGACATGTTATCAAGGGCTTAAGATTTTTAAGCCCTTGATAACATGTCAAGGTTAAGAATTTCTCATAATTACATTTATTGGTATCAAAACAAAGATAAACATTTTAGCAAAAAATCTTGAGTGGTTAACTTTGCTTTCTACTAACACAATTTTCGGCTACCTCTCAATGGAACCATTTAATTAACTGAGCATTGACCACAAATTGTGTCTTCATTTTCAATGGCTTTTAAAGGTCCATACCCAGGCTAAAATCAATTAAAAAAAATCGGTGATTTTATTTTTGCTTTTTAATATGACCATATGAGCATAAACATGTCCATAGACTATAACTGCTTATTTTTTAATTTTTTGTGCTGCTAAATTCCCGTAACATGCTTGTCCAAAATAAGGAATCAGAAATTTTGTCTATATATCTAGCCTAACTGGTGAACGCGCAGCACAAAAAAATAAAAAAAACTTTTGCAGTTCTAGTCTATGGACATGTTTACATCATATGGTCATATTGAGAAGCCATAATAAAATCACCGATTTCTTTATGATTTTAGCCTGAGTCAGTCTGTGGACGTCAGATTCTGACGACTAAAGTCCCCGCGCTGAAAGAGTTAAAATCTTTATACTGGCCGTAGATCCATAACCATCAAGGGTTTTAGAACGAAAATTTCCATGAAACTGGTTTACCAATACATGGCAATTTTCTTTATTTTTTAAACCACATCAAATCATCCTCATCCACTACAAGTCGAGAATTGCGACAGCAGTTCGCGGCTTGTGGTGGATGAAGATGACAATGGTAAATTCAGGCTTGAAAGGGTTAATGGGTTAAAACGCTCGTAGTCGCGATTGGCAGTGGAAGGGTTAATACCACGTGTTTGCTGAGCATATGGGTGTGGTATGTAAACAAAATAAGTTACAAGCTATAACATCAGAGCAGACAGTAACCTGATCACGTGATCCACAGTCAGCCAATCAGAGCACGTCACTCAGCATGATGAATTGTGTGATCTCGGAGTGGTAGCCTAGTAATGCGAAACCTGCTACGCTTAAAGAAGTAGTAATATGAAACTTTTTTCGCTTAATTGATATATAAGCATATTCATTTTTTAGTTGACGCATCGCTCAGCATCTATTGTGTTTTGTGTAAAACTATTGGGTTAAACATGGAACGTCGAACAATTTAGTCCGCATACACAACAAGGTAAATTCACTTTATCCTAGCTTAGAAAGGAATACCAATCAAGTTTAATTTAAAATATAATTCGCATGGGAGAAAAGCAATTGAAATAATAAAGAATTGCTATGTTCTTCCAGCTATAAAAATAAATATCGAGATATACTTTCAACTTAATTGTTCCCTAGCAACACTTCGACCATTGCATATTAACCCTTTTAGCGCGGGGACCGTCTTTCGCCGTCAGAATCTGACGTCTGTAGACGTCAAATTCTGACGCCAAAAAATCAGAGATGTATAGACCCGTAACTTAGGTATTCGAATGAAGAAAAAAGAGCTAACTAAGCAAAAAGATGATTTCAAATTAAAAAAAAACCTTTGGTCTCCATCGCTTACATAAAAATATTTGAGCGTAGTAAGAGTTAAAGAAAGTGGACTTTGGTGAGGAAAGTAAATGAAATGAATCGGGCTTTAGGCCACTTTTGTACACATACAGGCTAAACTGGCCCAGGAGAACCTCCTGATGATGGTGAGATGATTGAGATGACACTGTCCTCCAGACACAGGATTCGAAATTCGAGCCCCGGCGAGCACGCTACCTCTCGGTCACGGAGATTCCCCAAAATACTGACTTTCACACGTGGATGGGGAATAAACATTTTTTGTTTCTTTCAAACCGCTGAGACCGGGAACCTAACCCCGAACTCTGGCGTGAAAGGCAGCGGCGCTAACCACTACCCTAGGGCCCCCGCAAGAGGTGACGTATGTTATTTATGTTACATTGATATGGTATACAAAGTTATTAACAGGTTAAGAATTTAAATTCTTATTAACCCTTAGATCACTGAGCAATTTAATTTAAATAAAATTTTCAGTCGCTTGAAGTTGTGTCTCGCTACCGCGATCCACAACTTCATGTGACGGAAAATTTGTGCTATTTGTGAAATTTAATCCCCAACTTATATATGTGTTTCAAGATTGAAAGCATATTTTATTTTTAACAACTGATCATATAGGAGCTAATGAAAACACAGAATTTTTACTGTAGTCGACATCAGTGTGCCAAGGGTTAACATGGAGCTGTGTCTGGCTTCTGCGATTCATATATTGGGTGATAATTTTGAAAGTAAAGCAAACATTTCATTCTCAGTAACCGTGACCTAATCGCTAATAAAATAGATTAAAACGCTTATGGTCGCGAATAAAGCTTACAACAGGCTAAGTTATACCCGCCGCCAGATTAACTTGTATCGCATGTTTTTCGCCGATTTCGCAGTCAATTCTCAACCGATTTTGATGCAATTTTGCATGAAGTATTTTCGAGTCCAGCGGCGACTACTGTGAAATTTTCATTGGAAAATATTTCATAGCTAAAAAGTTAGACCATCTGGCCTGTAACACAATTCAGGGCTAAAAACAAACTTTAATTTAACCAGTTTAATGGGTTTATAGGGGGACGTAATTTCAAATTTACTACATGTCAAATGGTCTAACTTTTGAACTATATAATATTTTTGGATGAAAATTTCACGGTAGTCGCCGCGTGACTCGAAAATAGTCCTTGCAAAATTTCATCCTTGACTTGAGAAATCTGCGAAAAACATGCGATACAAGTTAATCTGACGGCGGGTATAAAAGATTGCAAACGTTGTGTTAATCGTCTTTGTTTAATGGACAGTGACATGGCAGCTGAAAAGTGCTATTTTCAACCATGGTAGACAGAGTATCGTATGCGCGATCCATTTGCTGTCAGAAAATGCACAAAGCTCTAACGGACTAACGGTATGACAACTAAAAGAACTAACCCTTCTGCTGCTGAATTGTTTGCTGTTATTTTTCGTCATTTGAAATTGGAATTGCTAACGCAATTTCCAAGTTCAAATGACGAAATATATTCATATATATGAAAAATAAACATCTCCTACATTGAATTATTAGATTAATTGAGCATCTATCAAAAACAATTCATGAAATTTAGCTTAGTTTCACTAACAGCCTTAAACATGTACTTGCTTCTGAGAAAGTGCTTTATAATGGTCGTAGAGCTACGATGTTTTTACACAATAATCGTCCCTACCTCAGCATCTAAAATCCGTCGTTATCAACAAGAACCTCTTAATGGTTCTTAACAGGTTATTGCATGGAATTCTTCAATTGTAAACCCGTTGTTTTTCATGGTTTATATAAACATATTTCAACGCTTTAACCCTTTAACCGCCGGTGCCGCATATATTCGGGTTCTCATTTTTTATTAGCACATTAAGTACCACCTTTTAAACATGTTAAAGATAAAATGTGACGTCAATCAGCAATATTTGAAAACAGCTGACCTCCATTTTGTCAAATCTGAATAATTTTCACTCACTTGAAGTTGTGGATTGCGTCAGCGAGACACAACTTCAAGTGAGTGAAAATTCAGATTGGATAATTTGGCGGTAAAAGGTTTAAGGATTATTGTGTTAATTTAGGCTCTAGCCAGCAGTATGTCGTGTATATCACCCTTATCAGTGACAGATATGACACTCTGGATGCTACAGAACGACTTGATCCCCAGAATAAAGACGATTTTATGCACAGAATGGTGCATAACACCCTATCTTCTCTCTGAAGCCGGATCAGTTTGTTTATCTTCCGTCGCTTAAACATATCATCCATCAATCACACACACCCGCCCTGTCATGGTATAGCTCCATCGACACAGAGACGTGTGCTGGTGGGTTTGACGCACCTAGAAAATTCCCTAGATTTAACAAAATTGCGTTAGTGAAGAGGCAAACTATGCTCCAATGCTCTCCTATGCTATATAGAGGGAGATAGCCAAGTTTGCCTATTCACTATCGATTAGCAAACGTAATATTGTTGTGAAGTAAAATACAATAAAAATGAGCTTTACTCATAGCTGCCTTGGTGAATTGGAATTTCATATTTTATTTGAACCACTTGACCAACACTAAGTGTAAAAAACTGTTCAACTTATTTGGAAATTAAAAAACAACAATTAGCACTGACTTCATGCTGACAGCAATACGTATACATCGTCCCATTGGAGTTAGAAGTTGCTCAACTGCCACTTTGTAAAGTGGCAGTTGAGCACTTGCTAACTCCAAGGGGACTATATGTACATTGAAAAAAGAAATCATGTGTAGACAGAATGAAACAGTCTCCAAACTATTTGTATCCCAACCGCTTTCCAAATGGCGGTCAAAGAGATTATATTTTTGTTAAGTCATATTTCTCACATACATATAGCGAAAGTTAAAAACGTTCTGAATAAACATCCCCGACCTTTCACAACAAGGAATATGGACATTCAAACTTATTCCTCAATGGAAAATACATTGAAATATGTTATTCTATTATTTGTCAGTATAAAAGGGAAAAGAGATATGTGTGATTATATAGTGAGTCTCACCTTGCCTATACACACCCAGTATAACACCTGTCTCTGATAGAACAGGTAGGGCTTATATATAGGCCGTGTGAAAGCAAAATAAAGCAACTGTTTAACTCTTGCAGTGCGGGCATCGGTCTTAGACGTCAGAATCTGACCTCTATAGAAGTCAGATTCCAACGTATAAAGTCGATCCCCGCACTGAAAGAATTCAATATTCTAATGTCCGTAGCCCCATACCATAGGTATTCAAACGAATCAGAAAGAGCTAACTAAGATACTTATGATGACTTCAAATTGAAAAAAACCTTTGGTCTGCATGGCTTATACAGACATATTTCAGCGTTATATGGGAAAACTTAAAAGGACGCAATGCTGGGCCACCGTTTCTAACGTTGGCCCACATTGTAAGAACACGTGTCTGATCCCTAGTGTATATTGGAGTTTAGCAAACCGGGAATGAGAAAAAAATGGGTGTTGATTTGAGAGTGATCAGTTTTTGTCGGAGATGTGAGATTTGACCTTGAGATATTACATTGAGAAGTGAGACAGGATTCTAAAGCCGACCAGTATACAGTCAATTCTCAAAATACTGAACATACATGTTAACTATAACACAGATTAGTAGTTTATTATTCGACATTGAAAAAATTCAATCCGCTTGCTGACACTATTATTGAATGACTTCAATATTTTTTCAGTGATTTTGTTACAATTTAGGCGCTAAGCACGGATATAGATTTAATCAATGTTAAAGTGAAAGGGGTGTTTAAAAATGAAAATGTTTGGTCTCAAATTAAACAAATATGAGTATTTTTTATGCATTTGAAGTTGTGGGTCGCGCTAGGTAAAATTTAAAATAAATGGGTGAATATCGAATGATCAATTCTCTTTGCTAGATTGAAGCTGAGTACTTTATTTCATAAAAAAATACCAAATTAAACCATTATCTTAGAGGTCTTTATTTCGTCGTGGAATTCATAGATTCTCTCGGCGTTAGAATATGCTTTTTAACAAGCTCAAACAATGTTCACGAGCTCTTTTATTATCCTTTACTAACAATTGACTTGTACAGCTCGTAGATTATCAGGGGAGTCCCATGGGTAGGTTAATCCCAGATCTGACTCAATAAACACCAGGTTTTGACCCCATGTCGATTTAATACTAGACCAGCGTCATAGATATTAGCCCCTAAGGTGCTGAATTTTTTTTATATAAATCATGCAGGCTGAAGGATTTTCAATAATTTTAAAATCATCATAAAATTCCAAGTCAGCAGTTTCCGCTTTATTCGAATAGGGACTACCCATGTTATGGGTGTATGGTCATTATCAATATTATGCTCTTTCAGTCGGGGATCGACGTCTATAGTCGTCAGATCTAGCATTGAAAGAATTTAAGCCACATCAGCTTTCAGTGTTTGCTTGCCCAGCAAAACATTTGTACAACGTCGGCCCAACATCTTCGACGTTGGATCCAAATTGTACAAATGTTATACAAATGTTTTGTGTTTACTGAGTGGTATCAATGTAAGGATACTACAAATATTACTACAATTATAGTATTTATAGATTTCCCTATTTACGAGTGTCAGCTAGCTGTAACATGTTGGTGCATCCTAGCGGGCATGGCCCACACACACACATCCCCGAAAACAAACGCAGAGTGTGGATGTCAGTAAAACTCACCAGGTGGAGACACTGGGCCGTCTGCCACCTGTAGACAGTGACGTCATCAAATCAGTACCCATGGCAACAGTGCACATGCTAGCAGTCATATCAAGCAGATGGTCGCAAACACGCGGCCGCGAATCAAACAAGGTTGTTGTATATGGCATATGTGCGAGATATCAACTGAAAAACGTGGCGCTGGTATCTGTTTGGTTGGGAAAATAAGCCCTAACGTTAACGCTGTCTATGTCTGGACGCTGCTGGGTCAACGTCTCTAACTTGGGCCAGAGTTGAGGAGAAGTTGAGCTCAAACTTATGTTGCTAATCGGTTGCATATCGTACAGGTCCAAGCAAACACGAGGCATTAAACCAATGGCGGGTCAATGTTGGGCCGACGTGGTAGACGGGCCAACATTGACCCACCATTGGTTCTATGTCTCGTTGTTGTTGGGAGTTGAACCATCAACCACTATATATTTATCCAGTGTTGGCCTAGTGTTGGGCCAGCGTCGTAGACGATGGGCCAATATTGGGCCAACAATCGGTCAATATCGTGATTTCTAATGGGGCGTTGCCAGCCAACACTTGCCATTGGCCAATGGTTTTCTAATGTTGTTACAGCGTCGCAGACGGTGTTCAACAATAAACAAGTCGCAAACGGTCGCAAAAAATCGAAAATCGTCGCAAACGTCGCAAATCGTCGCAATGGTCGCAAACGCTCGCAAACGGTCGGTAACGGTCGTAAAAGGTTGCAAACCATCGCAAATTGTCGCAAACGGTCGCAAATGGTCGCAAACTGTGGCTATAGGTCACAAATCGTCGCAAGCCGCCACAAATTATCGCGAACGGTCGCAAATAGTAGCAAACGATCGCTAGGGGTCGCAAATCGTCGCAAATGGCCACAAACGGTAAAAAAAACGGTCAGAAATGGTCAAAGCGGTCGCAAACGGTTGCATATGACCGCAAACGGTCGCAAACAATCGCAACAGTCGCAAACACTCTAAACAATGTAGGTTCTTCAAAAAGAAGCCTTCAGTACTATTATTACCATGCAAACCCAGGTAATAGTACACAAGGGTTCCTTCTAAAGAACCTATAGTGTTTACAGTGAATGATTGCAAACTGTCTCAAACGGTTGAAACGGTCTGAAATGGACGCAAGCGGTCGCAAATGTCGCAAATGCAAATGTCGCAAAAGTCGCAAATGTCACAAAAGTCGAAAATGTTGCGAAAGTCGCAAAATGTACGTCCAAAATGAATTACTATTACTTGTCAGAGTCATCTCTAATTCAATTTGTTTAAACAATCAAGTCTAAATATACTAACGATGAGTTGACAATGTGAACTTCTGTTATTTAGGCCTATTATTCATTATTTATTAAAATATATTTATAAAGGGTGTAGACATATTAGCAAAGATGCTATTTTTAAATATGTGTCCTGTTCTTATACATTCAATAATACAATACCTTTCTTAAAAATATGTGATATTATAAATGGTATATATATATACAAATATACATATATCGTCCCCTTGGATATGAAAGGGTGTATCTGCCACTTTGCAAAGTAGCAGATACACCCTTTCATATACAAGGGGACGATATGTTCGCATATGATGTTCAGGAGAAATGATGACATCATTTGGCCTGTTTCGTGAAAGGTCACAGACCGAGTTATGGTTCTGGCGAGACAGCCTGACCTCATGTCTAAATAGTACAAGGACATCTATGGCCGATGGCGCTCATCCAGCCTGGCTTTGGCTCGTGGCTTGGAAATACTGGGATTGACTGTAGACGTCATATTCTGACGTCTGAAGCCGACCTCCGCACTGAAAGTGTAAAACTCTTTATAATGGCTTAAGACCCATAACATAAGTATTCAAATGAAGCGGGAAGAGCTAACTAAGACATTTATGATGATTTAAAATTGAAAAACACTTTGGTCTCCATGGTTTATTCAGACATATTTCAGCGTTTTAAGGGTTATGATCTGTGGCAATGTTCTGGGGTCACAAAAAGATGAAAGATGGACCCTTAACTCTTCCTTTACCGACTTCCCCCTGATAAAACTACCCCTAGAAACCGACTTATTTTTCAAGGAGAACCCCTGAGGTAGCCCCTGGGATACAATACAGGTCATGCGCATATCGCACAGATTAAAAATGCAAAAGAACATTGTCCATGTCACTGACCATTCTGGTTGGCGATGTTCAACCACACATGTAATTAAATATCCCCATTGCAAATAATGCATGTAGACATGTGAATTTCGCATAAATGCGAATTTGGTAAAAGAGGGTAGTTTTCGCATAAATGTGAAATTGGTAAAGGACTTAAATCAATAAGGTATCAAATGTAAAATATTATCAACTTGAAGTTGTGTATCGTTACTACCCTGATGACATCGCAAGGCTTTGACACAGTGACATCCATTTTTAAATGTAATAGTTCCAATACGATCACAAGTTTACGCCTGCTGAAAATGCCCTAGTTTTCATAGGAACTTGAAATATTCGTCTCAATTTCTATGCATCCGAGTTTTTTGGGAGGCAGCGCGAGTGTCATTTTTACACAGCTGGCTTTGTAAACAAAATGGTGGTCAGTGTGACTGGGCCTCGCGCAGTAAATGAGTTAGGCGGCCCAGGCATACCGGGTATATCGCTACCGCGAACCACCCACAACTTCAAGTGGGTTTTTACTCACTTGAAGTTGTGGGTGGGCCGCGGCACTCATATAAGTACAATTTGACACAAAACTAGCAAATCTAGCAAAAGGGGGTCTACTTTCGTTTAACAAGAAAAACATTAAACCCCCGACAAAGAAAGTAAGCTACTTCAAAACAGAATGTCACCCTAATAATGAAGCGTTATTTTTTTATCGTTATCGTTTATGAAGCAGATCACCAATGAGTGTATTTAAGCGACAACTTAAAACTGGAATTTAATTATTCAGTTTTACCATGTTAACCCGTGTGCTCTTGAATTGTTTGTTTATCTTTTTCATTCATTTGAAGCTGGAATTTTTAAAGCAATTTCCAGCTTCAAATGATAAAAAAAAATTCATTTATGAGAAATACACATATCGAAAAGTGCATTATTTGATGGTGAAAAATGTTTCTTTATATAAAAAATAAATATATCCTAAATTTAATTATTCGAATAACTGAAGCATCTTTTACAAACTATTTTAGCAATTTCAGTGGCATTTTATTTGGTTTCAAACTAGCTTCAGCCCGTGTATGTATACACCACAATGGGGGAGGGGGTGAGTGAGTGAGTGAGTGAGTGAGTGAGTGAGTGAGTGAGTGGGTGGGTGGGTGGGTGGGTGGGTGAGTGAGTGAGTGAGTGAGTGAGTGAGTGAGTGAGTGAGTGAGTGAGTGAGTGAGTGAGTGAGTGAGTGAGTGAGTGAGTGAGTGAGTGAGTGAGTGAGTGAGTGAGTGAGTGAGTGAGTGAGTGAGTGAGTGAGTGAGTGAGTGAGTGAGTGAGTGAGTGAGTGAGTGAGTGAGTGAGTGAGTGAGTGAGTGAGTGAGTGAGTGAGTGAGTGAGTGAGTGAGTGAGTGAGTGAGTGAGTGAGTGAGTGAGTGAGTGAGTGAGTGAGTGAGTGAGTGAGTGAGTGAGTGAGTGAGTGAGTGAGTGAGTGAGTGAGTGAGTGAGTGAGTGAGTGAGTGAGTGAGTGAGTGAGTGAGTGAGTGAGTGAGTGAGTGAGTGAGTGAGTGAGTGAGTGAGTGAGTGAGTGAGTGAGTGAGTGAGTGAGTGAATATTGCTTTACGCCCTTTCTGCACAATCATGGCAATGTCGGGACAGAAGGAAGCCTGAAGCCGAGATCATGCAAGGGTTCTTTATAGTGCACAGTACCATGGACAGCACTTTACACTCCATGTCTATGAAAAGTTTGGAGCACTGCATATGCACAACCACAATGACAAATATCCGGCCCGATCGGGATTCGAACCTGGTACCTCAAGGTTACAAGCCACAGGAGGAGGAGGGTTCACAAAGAACATCACAGCTAACACGAAACCAATGATGGGTGAATGTTGACCCATCGTCTGAGACGCTGGCCCAACATTAAACCAACATTGGTTCAATGTTTTGTGTTTGCTGTGATATACCCGTGTGACATAGAAAAACAACATGCAATATTTTATTCCATATATTGCACCTAGAAGTTTGAATTGCGACACCAATTCATACATAAACACTGATGAAAGATGACATGAAATTACAGGGAGATTATTGTGCGTAGTATTGTGTTATATAACTTATTTTGGTGAAACTAACATGACTAAGTAATAGCTATCATCACTATCTTAATACGTCGCATCGACAGTCACTTTGTACAATTTCTCAAGTTTACATTTCGCGTCATACGCACATACATACATACATACGGATTTAAATGACTAAATGATACATGGTGTCGATGTGTACTTGTAAGATATGTTTTTCATTTGATTATCTGGGCCTCAGAAGGTTATATGTTACATTACAGTGGTTAGGTTCACGTAGTATCTCACTAATTGAAAACTCTTGGCCTCAGAAGGTTATATGTTACATTACAGTAGTTGGGATCATGTAGTACGTCGCTAATTGAAACCTCTTGGCCTCAGAAGGTTATATGTTACATTACAGTGGTTGAGTTCACGTAGTATCTCACTAATTGAAAACTCTTGGCCTCAGAAGGTTATATGTTACATTACAGTAGTTGGGATCATGTAGTACGTCGCTAATTGAAACCTCTTGGCCTCAGAAGGTTATATGTTACATTACAGTGGTTGAGTTCACGTAGTATCTCGCTAATTGAAAACTCTTGGCCTCAGAAGGTTATATGTTACATTACAGTAGTTGGGATCACGTAGTACCTCGCTAATTGAAAACTCTCGGCCTCAGAAGGTTATATGCTACATTACAGTGGTTGAGTTCACGTAGTACGTCGCTAATTGAAAACTCTTGGCCTCAGAAGGTTATATGTTACATTACAGTGGTTGAGTTCACGTAGTACGTCGCTAATTGAAAACTCTGACACACCTGGGAGGTCCACCGAATGTCCACACAACACACAACGTTGATCCAATGATGGTTTAATCATTACAACGCTGTTATATTCTTGTATAAACCAGAGGGGTTTTTAAATTCGAAATCATCATAATTGTCTTGGTTAGATCTTTCCATTTATTTGAATATCTATGGTATGGTAAATATTGTAATTCCTTCGGCGCGGGGAGGTCGGCATCAGACCAACAGGGCTCGAATTTCGAATCCTGTGTATGGAGGGCAATGCCATCTTCTTCACCTCACCATCCTCAGGAGGTTGAGCCTATATGTGCACAAAGGTGAAACATTATTCATTTCATTTTATTTCAACGCGGGGATCGAATTTATTGACGTCAGATTCCGACGTCTAAAGTCGATCCCTGCGCTGAAAGTGTACCTGGATATATAGGTACATCCTGTTAGACAGGTGTCCGTTACCTTAGGCGATGAACACTGGCTCAAAACCGGACCAATGTGTACGTCATTGGCCCAGCATTGTGCCAACTTTATTTGCTGGTACACGCACCTGGATGTGTTAATGTCATTGTCAGATAGCGGGTTGATTTATAAAGCCATCGTTTAAGATAACATAGGTGTATGTGTGTAATAGCTCGAGGCTGAGGTCGCGGGGTACAGACACCTAGGAACGCTGATTCATTTGACAATATATATACGTTTATGTTTTTTTGGTATTGGTGACTAAATTCATCCTAATTATTTGGTTCTGTTGCAGAACCAAAAGTATAATTGGATAAAAATCTATTACAGAACTTCTGTAGTAGATTTTTATCCAATTATTGCATTTTTCGGATGAACTGATTCCACCACATAATATGTCAATAATTGTATAGACCGTATGTGTATTGACGTTTATGCAAACATTTTGCAATCTTGGCACATTGTTTCGATGTCGTGTTCTTGGGCAAGGCACTTCACCCTCAAATGCTTCACTTTACTCAGGTGAAAACAAGTATCTGGTAGGACCGAGATGGCAATGTGTACGATGTCAATGTGTAAGTTCTATGCCCCGAAATGGCTGCAGAACTGTATGCTCTACGTGGAGTGAAATGATACACGAACGAACAGGTCCGGTGAGCAGGGGGTCAAATGTGAAATCGGATGATATGTCATCCGATTTGATATCAGGCTATAAACATGCACCTTTCTTTGCCTTTATAGGTATGTGCATACACATTATGTGTATGCACATACCTATAAATGTGGGGAAAGGTCATATATAGATATAGATATGTATAACGAGAGATTTAAAATGGTGTTATTACAAATGGCCTTCTTACTGTATTATACTTCACCGTAGCACACTCTTACATTTTTAAAATATATGTATTGTATCAAACGATGTGTGCATGAAATAATAGCACATTTCACCACGATTTTTTTATCCTGTACCAATGTCGGCGGGGGCCCTGGTGCAGTGGTTAAAGCTGTGTGCTTGGAAGTCAGAGATCGAGGGTTCTAACCCCGCTCTGGTATTCAAGTTACCAAGAAACAAAGTGTTTCCTTCCCTCTCACTCGCAAAGATTCTATATTGTGGGGATCCTCCGAGACCGAGAAGTAGCGTGCTCGGCCTCAGACCACCATGGCTCGAATGTCGAATTCTGTGTCTGAAGGGCAGTGCCATCTCATTCATCTCACCATCCACAAGAGGTTCCCCTTGCCAACAATTTAGGGCGGGGGCCCTATGGTAGTGGTTAGCACCGCTGCCTTTCACGCGAGAGTTCGGAGTTCGGTTCCCGGTCTCGGCGGTTTGAAAGAAACAAAAAAATGTTTCTTCCCCATCCACGTGTGAAAGTCAGTATTGTGGGGAGCCTTCGTGACCGAGAGGTAGCGTGCTCGGCCTCAGACCGCCAGGTCACGAATTTCGAATTCTGTGTGTGAAGGGCAGCGTCATCTCATTCATCTCACCATCCTCAGGAGGTTCTCCTGGCCCAGTTTAGCCTATATGTGCACACATGTGGCCTAAAGCCCGATTCATTTCATTTGCCAGCAATGTATCCCTTTAACCCTTTGACTTCCAGGCCGGGGTGCATGCCAGGATCCAGATATACTGGTGTCGGAGTTCTATTTTTCGTCATTTGAAGCTGGAATTGCTAACGCAATTTCCAGCTTCAAATGACGAAAAATACATAAATGTAGTATATATTTGACGAAAATTTGTGTCATTTTATGGTTACGTTCATTGACGAATGACGACGGAAATTTCCGTCATGTATGGTAGTGAAAAGGTTAAGCGCTCAGCGCGACCATAGTCGTTATTAATCTGTTTGATTCGCAGTGTTAATTACAGTTCTTGGGAATGAAATGAGTGTTCAAATATCAAGACTTGCAAATGTTTGGTCTCAAATTAAGCGAATAATTTTCACCCACTTGAAGTTGTGGGTCGCGGTAATTTGAGAGTGTATTTGTACAAGGTGACCCATACCAGGTATAAGGGTCAATGACTTGTACAAAGCCTCAACACATTTCCCGACTATTATTACATTCATTTTTTTGTAATGAAGTTACGTATAAACAGTTTCACAGCGAGTTTATTGATGTTGGGCCGACGTCCGTGAGATTGGCCCAACATTAAGTAAGCCTGTTATTTGTATCCCCGCCTCGGGTCAAGCACCTGGATGCACTGGTGTCTATGCGGGGAGAGGCGTGATTTATAAACGATCGTTCGGGATAACACAGCGGATTGCAAAACCACAGGTTGTGGCGCCAGGATAGCTCATTGGTAGCGTGGTTGACTCAGAACCCAGGCGAACCGGGTTCGAGTCCCGCTGCGGCCGATATCTTTCCTTGGTGCACACACATGCGGTGACCCAAACTGTTCAAATTCATGGGATAATAATGACAACCGAACGTATAGCAGATTTGAGCCGCATAAAAAACGTACAAAAAAATAAAGAAACAAAATGACCCAATATGTCAAAGTTGACATGTGAACGGTCAATAAAAACTTTATAACCCGAGGTGGGCGGCAGGGGCGGATCTAGGGGTCACGTCACCCCCCTTAATTTTTAAATGCCCCTTTCGAAATCTTTAAAATAATAATTTGCTTTATCGAAAAATTAGATTAGATGATAATACGAGTTATTTTCCAATATTTGGTGGTTTTTTTAGCTCGCCTACCATTTCATATGTGTGTGCCCTTGTTATCTTTCGGTGACCCTGCCCTTTTTCTACCCTGGATCCGCCTCTGAGGGGGAGGGGGGGACGTGGTATCATGGGTAACCCTTTCAGCGTGGAGACCGACATTAGACGTCAGAATCTGACGTTCACAGACGTCAGATTCTGACGTCTGAAGTCGAAAGATTATTAAGACATTTATTATGGCCGTAGACACATAACATAAGTATTCAAATTAAGCAGAAAGAGCTAATTAAGTCATTTATAATGATTTATCTGCCATGGGAAATCAAAACGCACCAACTGCTTAACCCTTTCAGTGCGGGGATCGACTTTAAACGTCAGAATCTGAGTCTATGGATCCGATTCTGTTTAAAGTCGATCCTCGCACTGAAAGATTATTAACCCTTTCAAGCCCGACTTTACCATTGTCATCTTCATCCACTACAAGCCGCTAATTGCTGTCGCAATTCTCGACTTGTAGTGGATGAAGATGACTTGAGGTGGATGTCAAATTAAAGAAAATTGCCATGTATTGGCAAAGCAGTTTCATGGAAATTTTCGCTCTAAAACCCTTATTTGTAGGAAAATTAAGTTTGTTTTCAAGGATGTAAAATGATGCTTTAATGCATCGTGAGGACTTAAAGGGTTAAATCATGTATAATGGACGTAGACCCGTAACATATAGGTATTCAAATGAAGCAGAAAGAGTTGATTAAGACGTTTATAATTTACTTTATACAAAAATATTCCAGCATTGTGAGGGTTAACCCTGTTGGCTGTCGCGCCGGAGATTGCGGGTTCGTTTATTCGTCTGGTATTAGGACTTCAAATATGTTTTGTCCTCTCTCTCGTCCACTCGTAAAGAATCATCCTTATGTTTTGCTGACCTAAATTCATTAAATATATTCCAACTGTGTAAATATAAAGTAAGAGGTGGGGAGAATGAATGAGAGGTATAAAGCGTGTTCGACTTCACATGGAATTCTGCGTCCGGAGGGTAGTCTCGTTCAGCGCGGGGATCGGCTTTTGACGTCAGAACCTGACGTCTAAAGTCGGTCCCCGTACTGACAGGATTTAGATTGTAATGTATGCTATTTTAGTTAAAGTAGGTGGGTCGTCATGGGTGCACATTGTGGGCCCACTCGCATGCGCAGCATTGTGAACGTCCACAGAAATGGGTTTCGACGAAATGTAAATATTATTGTTTAGTGAAGCAAAACGACCCAGCCGCTTTAATATAGGTGCAATAAGGACGCTGGTAGGATTTTCATTTTCGGAGCATGCAGTATTTTATTGGATTCCACCATTCTGACCTCAAAGAGAGCGGGGTTTGTTGACCTAAGCGACATCTATGTTTGGAGAATTCAACACCATGATCTATTGATCAAGGTTTATTTATCACACAAAGTTGCGCATAGCCGTGGACCATAGCCGATCAGCGCAGATTTACCAGAATTTTTGTTTCTAAAAACAGCCACAACATCAATTGTAATGTACACTGAAGGTGGTGACGTCAGTAGGAATGCCCCGCAGACATGATGACGTGGGCGGGGATGTCCCGCAGACACAATGACGTCAGTGATGGGGATACCCCAGGATATCATTCTGTTTGTGGATGGTTCATGCTTAAACATTGAAACAACGTTGGTATTATGTTGGTCCAGCGTCGTAGACGATGGGCCAAGATTATGCCAACATGAGGTCAATGACATGTGTGTCGTGTATGTTACCTGCCCAGGTAAAATCGGACCTCCTGGAAACCGTGTTATTTATCCTTTGTGCTCCAGGATATATGGCTTTATGTTCCTTTCTGTCCGGTGTCATCTCAATCATCTCACCATCCTCAGGAGGTTCTCCTGGCCCAGTTTAGCCTATATGTGCACAAAGGTGGCCTAAAGCCCGATTCATTTCATTTCCTTTTTGTCCGTAGTCGGAACTATGCCCTATTCTTTTTGAAAAACAAAGAGTGCAAAAAAAAGACTTTAAATTACAAGTAGAACACTGCACACCCCAGGCCTTTGAACACATTTGATTAGAATAACATTTTGGTTATTGGCCAAACAAATCGCTGTTATTGGGAGTGAAATGAGCGTTGAAATATTATTATTATTATTATTATTATTATTATTATTATTATTATTATTATTAATATTATTATTATTATTATTATTATTATTATTATTATTATTATTATTATTATTATTATTATTATTATTATTATTATTATTATTATTATTATTATTATTATTATTATTATTATTATTATTATTATTATTATTATTATTATTATTATTATTATTATTATTATTATTATTATTAGTATTATTATTATTATTATTATTATTATTATTATTATTATTATTATTATTATTATTATTATTATTATTATTATTATTATTATTATTATTATTATTCAACATTTAGTTATTATTACTAATTTTTTTATCCTAAAATAGTACACTTTTTTCTGAGACCTGTACAAAAAAGGAACTTTCAGTGTAGTTACTGCTGTGCCCTGCATAGAGGTCCCACTACACCCACGCGTATTCGGTTAGTGTCAGACTGAAACCCTAAATCTATCCTTTCCTGCCCAAAGTGATAAACCGTGTAAGAGTACTTTAAAGAAAAAAACTAAGAGAAAACTACTCAGCTCCGCAAACTGAAAGGGCCTTAAGCTCTACTTTAAAATTTAAAAGTTAATGCTTTTTGTCCTTTCACTCTCTGGATGACTATACTCTGGAGGTAATCTGTTATCTAACCGCCACAAAAAGCACCAGGTTCGCAATCTCCGCTAATTTGAAAACTTCAGGATATGAAGTCTTGTTTACAGCCGTTTTTCTGGTGAATTACATCATTTGTGTGGGTTCTGATGTGGATTTTCAACTGGCACAAGTTATCTGACAAATAATTCAACTCCAGTAGAATCATTTAGCCCTCATCTGCTATTGGCGAAGCAAACTTTATCAAATTATTAGATCAGACTATCTTGCAATTTTTTTTCAAAATATGCCTCAACAAAGAGAGATATACAACATTTCAATTTCATGAACCACGGCTTCTTTCGTGGGTAACCTTTTAACCTTTAAACCGCTTAAACAATTTAAATTTTCACCCACTTGAAGTTGCGTCTCGCTACCGCGACCCACAACTTCAAGTGGGTGAAAACTACTGATATTTGTTTAATTTAAGAACATACAGGCAATTTGTTGTTACCTTATGTCATATTCCCGGCAGCAAGGCTTGATACAACAAGGCCGTCTGCGACATCGGGTGCAGCGAGCCTTGCGTGGGAAGATGGCTTATCCCTGATTCCATGTAATTGCTATTACATTTTCCTCTCCATCTGAGAATGATTTATTAAGGCTGCCGACACACCATTTCAATTCTTGGGAAATTAAAATTTCTCCCTCATAGAGCAAAAAAGTGTATATAAATCTATGCTTTTATCAACCTTTTGATAGTCCCAAATAATACAAAATATAAAAAAGATCCAATAAAAGCATGCTATGGTATAAAAGCCGCGACTTTTCTTTTTGTTCAAATGGTTTAAACCTTACATCGCGGGTATCGACTTTAGACGTCAGAATCTGTAGACGTCAAATTCTGACGTCTAAAGTTGATCCCCGCACTGTAAGAGTAGGCCTACAAATATTGATAATGGCCGTAGATCCATTACATAGGTATTCAAATGAAGCGGAAAGGGCTTAAAAAGCCATTTATGATGATTTCAAATTTCAGGGTTGTAGGTCAAGCATACTTTAAAGCACATAAAAACACGGGCATCGACTTTAGACGTCGGAATCTGACATCTATAGGCGTCAAATAATGACGTCCAAAGTCGATTCCCGCACTGTAACAGTTAAAATATTTATAATAGCCATAGACCCGTAAAATAGGTATTCAAATGAAGCGGAAAGAACTAACAAAGACATTTATAATCATTTCGAATTTAAAAACTTCGGCGGTCTACATGTTTTTTACGAAAGTATTTCAGCGCGTTAACCCTTAAACCGCCAAGTTATTTATTTGGAAATTTTACTCACTTGAAGTAGTGTCTCGCTGACGCGATTCACAGCTTCAAGTGAGTGAAAATTATTCAGATTTGAAAAAATGGAAGTCAACGATTTGGAAATCTTGTTGATTGATGTCAAGTTGTATCTTTAACTTGTTGAAAAGCTGGTATTTAATACGCTAATAAAAACTGAGAAAAACGAATGAAATCGAGACCGCCTGTTAATCCTTTTGAGCCTGAATTTACCATTGTCATCTCATCCACTACAAGCCGCGAATTGCTATCGCAATTCTCGACTTGTAGTGGATGAAGATGACTTGAAGTGGGGGAAAAATTAAAGAAAATTGCCATGTATTGGTAAAACAGTTTCAAGGAAATTTTCATCATAGAACCCCTAGTTGGAAGAAAGTTAAGTCTGTATACAGTGATGTAAAATGTTGCTTTAATGCATCGTGAGGGCTTAAATGGTTAAAGGATACAGGGTTACCTCTCTGCTAGTAGGTTTAGCAAACCTTGGAGCGCGCGTTCAAACCCCTCAGACCGAGCCGGCCACTTAGCCGTCTGTCACCGTGGCCAGCTATAAACTTGAGATATTGCAGAGATTAGGTACACTCCGGTACAGAAGGCCCGATATCTCACCATTAGACGTACCGGGCTGCCTGGTCTGTTATCCGACCCAGTGACAGCACAAACGCGGGCATATCTCAGTCTGTGAGTGGAATGACTCACTGAATTATTGGCTCAAGTGTCCACAATAGAATCTGAGCCCAGCTTTATCTGGAACTGCATTTTAGACGTAGTGTAGTAGATAAGGTAACCTATTGTGCATTTTATGATTAAAGCATGAAATTTATACCACTTGTAGAACATATCCTAAGGGTAATTTTTAGATGTGGAGGTAAACTGGATTTGACCTCTGATGACCTCTAAAGGTCATTGACGTCGAAAGGTCAAAATATTCACTGGCATAGCCAAAAAGTAGTTAAAATTGTATATTACAATGTCTATGATTTGTTTCTGTGTCCCAAAAGTGCGTCAAATACTCGAAGAGACTGTTTTGAATGATAAACATAACATCAAGGTCATGTCAAGGTTACACCAAGGTCATTTAAAGGTCAAACTGGCAGAAAATGTTCACTTTTTATCAATTTCCACGCTGTTGTTGTACAATCATTTATTACAAGGGACTGGTTTTGACATATCCTTCGTCCTATGTATTTTCCACACACATTTAGGATATTAAGGGATGTTACAACCTTGGCAAGGAGGCTAGGTATTTCACTTAAAACGCTCCTTCTTCAATATTTAGTTGAACAGGCCAAATTACAATTATGCAGCATTGTAGAGCATCAGCTTGGGCTCCCATAGCAAAATATTGACAAATAATTAGGTTATGAAGTTTGACATGGGGTGGGGTTGTATTTTACTGGAGTACCATCCGAAAGCAATTTGAAGGTCATGTCAAGGTCATTTCAAGGTCAATCTGGCAAAAACTGTTACCATGATTTTCAAATGTGTCCTCACTTAAAGGAGCCTGAGCTTCAGTCTGGTGGCATGTAGGCCCTATACACTTTTTCTAGAATCACATCTATCTACATCAAACTAACTTAATATGCAGGTGAGCCATATCTGATAATTTAAACATTTTTATCTATAGGCCTACTGCAGATAGATGCATGTTGTAAGCCATGTGAGCCATAGGTATATGGCGTTGATGCCATAACCTTTAACAAGTCTCTCCAGTCTAATGTTCCAGGTAGCTGGAAGTTGTTAGAATTGAGACCAAATAAATTGAGAGAACATGATGGCCATTTATACTGATTATAACTGGTCGGTTAGAACGTTGAATTGTATATAATGTTAGAGTGACCCTAATATCCTAATAGAAGTGGTGAGCAGGTTTTTATCACACGTCCGTAGGGGAAGGGGGGGGGTTAGTCGCACCGGGATCTATCAGACGGCACTTAATTTTTATGGGTGCAATAACTGAAAAACTAGTGGTCATTTTTTCTGAAATTTTAAATCACATTCTCATCAACATGGGGAGGTGCAAGTGATTTTTTAAACATGCTACCATAATGCCAAAATATCTCCCAGAGTTCAACTTCATAATTTGTTGTGGGCGCAAAAACTCAAAACCTTAATCAGAAATTATCCAAATCTTACAATCACATTCCCCACAATATGGAGATGTACAGGCAATTTGTTCAAGATTTCACTGACATGTAAAATGGCCGCCACAAATCAACTTCATAATTTATTGTGACCACAAAACTCAAACTTTGTGAGAAAGTAGTCAAATTTTACAATCGAATTCTCCACGATATGGAGATGTGCAGGTGATTTTTTAAACATACCGGATAGTAAAATTAATTTCAAGGCTACATCAATTTGTCAGATAGCTCTGCAAAATATCGATGTCATGACTGCCTAATTTTCTCGCTAAATTGAAACGACATAATCAGGCAAAAATGATTGTGTCGCTTTAAGACCCCAGCTGTCACCATGATATAATAAAACCGATTATTACATCGTTCGGTATTCATTTCATAATTCAATACTAGACCGCCATAGCCATAACAAAATACCAGACCGTTATAACGGAATAGTAGACCGTTATAGCGAAATACTATACCGTTATAACGGAATAGTAGACTGTTATAACGCATTAGTTCGCCGTTATAACGGATTTGTAGGCCGTTATAACGTGATACTAGAAGGCCATATAACGAAATACTAGACCGTTATAACGGGATAGTAGACCGTTATAACAAAATACTAAAAAGGTATAACGGAATAGAAGACCGTTATAACGGAAGACTAGACCGTTGTAACGGAATAACAGACTGTTATAATGAAATACTAGACCGTTATAACGGAATAGTAGACCGCTATACCGGAATAGTAGACCATTATAACGTGATAACAGACCGTCATAACAATATACGCGACCGTTATAACGGGATAGTAGACAGACTGTCTAGTAGACAGACTAATCCGTTATAATTGTCTGACAGTTATAACGGGTTAGTAAACTGTTATAGCGAAATAGTAGACCGTTATAACGAGATAACAGACCGTTATAGCGGAAGAGTATACCGTTATAACGGAATAGTAGACCGTTATACAGTATTGGTAGACCGTTTTAACGGATTAGTAGACCGTTATAACGGATTAGTAAACAGTTATAACAGATTAGTAGACTGTTATAACGTGATACTAGACCGTCATAACGAAATACTAGACCGTTATAACGGGATAGGAGACGGTTATGACGAAATACTAAAACGTTATAACGGGATAGTAGACCGTTATAACAAAAGACTAGACCGTTATAACGGAATAGTAGACAGTTATAATGAAATACTAGACCGTTATAACGGAATAGTAGACCGTTATACAGATTAGAAGACCGTTATGAAGAAATACTCAACCGTTATAACGGGATAGTAGACCGTTTTAACATATTATTAAGCCGTTATAACGGATGTGTAGGCCGTTATAGCGTGATACTAGACCGTCATAGCAAAATACTAGACCGTTATAACGGGATAATAGACAGTTATAACGGATAAGTAGACCGTTATAACGAAATAGTAGACCGTTATAACGAGATACTATACCTTTATAACGATATAATATACCGTTATAACGGAATACTTGATCGCTGTAACGGAATAGTAGACCGGTATAACGGATGATTAGACCGTTATAACGGAATAGTAGACCATTACAACGGATTAGTGGACCGTCATAGCGAAATACTAGACCGTTATAACGGGATAGTAGACCATTATAACGAAATACTAAACCGTTATAACGTAATAGTAGACCGTTATAACGAAATACTAGACCGTTATAACAGAATAGTAGGCAGTTATAATTAAATACTAGACCGTTATAGCGGATTAGTGTACCGTTATAACGGAATAGTAGACCGTTATGACGTGATAACAGACCGTCATAACTAGGCCGTTATAACGGGACAGTATACCGTTATAACGGATTAGCAGACCGTTATAAAGAAATACTAGACCGTTATACCGGAATTTTAGACCGTTTTATCAGATTATTAAGCCGTTATAACGGATGTGTAGGCCGTTATAGCGTGATACTAGACCGTCATAGCGAAATACTAGACCGTTATAACGGGATAGTAAACAGTTATAACAGATAAGTAGACCGTTATAACGAAATATTAGACCGTTATAACGAGATACTATACCGTTATAACGGAGTACTTGATCGTTATAACAGAATAGTAGACCGTTATAACAGAATAGTAGACCGTTATAACGGGATAGTAGACTATTATAGCGGATTAGTAGACCGTCATCACGAAATACTGAACCGTTATAACGGAATAGTATACCGTTATTACGAAATACTAGACCGTTATAACGGAATAGTAGGCAGTTATAATGAAATACTAGACCGTTATAACGGAATAATATACCGTTATAGCGGATTAGTATACCGTTATAACGTGATACTAGACCGTCATAACGAAATACGAGACCGTTATAACGGGATGGTAGACCGTTATGACGGACTAGTAGACGGTTATAACGAAATACTCTACCGCTATAACGAAGTACTAGTCCGTTATAACGGAATATTATACCGCTAAAACGGATTAGTAGACCGTTATAACGGATTAGTATATGTTATAAGGGATTGATAAAAAATCTTATTGTAATAAAAAACACTTTGTTTTGGCTGATATAGTTTTTGCTCTTTGAATTATCCACGCCTGTATTGATATCTGGGCGGATGTAGAGCTCTCATCTTTGAGAATTGAAAAAAAATAAAAATGGCTGCCAAGAAATCGCCGAAATTATTATGCTTTTGCCAATTCTTCTTATTAAAAATCCCTCTCTCAGAGTATTACACGCCGTGATAATTACATAATTGCACCTTCTATTCATTAAGCATATGAGACAATGAACAGTAATAATCTACTTGTTCACTTGTATCCTACACAAGGGGAGGCACATTCAATTACAAGGGAGGGGCGGAATATTTTTATCTTGTATTATATGAACCAATCGATGTGGGGCCTACATGGCGGTTACAGTTGACATCGGCTTCATAAAATTGTGCTTTTTAGGTCAAGTTAAGATCATTTCAAAGGTGTGTATTTTAATATAATATATTGGGACATATAATCACTGTGTGTTAAAACTATCACCAAATTATCAATATCATACATATTCTGCAAATAAAAACTCAATTTCAAGAGGTCAACGGAGTTGTAAGTAAGTGAGAGTATATATTTTTAGGATTTTTGCCAGTTTGACCTTCAAGTGACCTTGATATGACATGTACGTTACTTTCAGACGGTACCCCAGTAAAACACAGTTCCAAACCATATGATCCTTCATAACCCAATTATGTATTGATATTTTGCCATGGGAGCCCAAGCTGATGTTTCACAATGCTGCAAGATGCAATTTTTGCTCGTACAATTAATCATTGGGAAATGAGTGTAATAAGGGGAATGAGGGTGTGATACCCCTCCCAAGGCTGACACTGCCCTCAATTTCTTGAAATTTTTTGTGGAAAATATGTCTGACCAATAATATCTCAAAATCAGTCTTTGTAATAGTTAATTGCATCACTAACCGCGTTGAATTTTATATAAAGGGGATATTTTCACATTCTTTTGCGATTTTGACCTTGAAATGAACTTGATGTAACTTTGCTATGACCTTGGTGTTATTTTTATTAATAATAGTAGTCTCTCTGTGCATTTGACATATTTCTGGAATACAAAAATAGTTTATAAATATGGTACCCGGTAATACACAATTTTCACCACTTTTGGCATTGCGAATGCTTATATGACCTTTCGATGTAGATGACCGCTAGAGGTCGTCAGGGGTCAAATCTAGCTCACCCCCACAATTTAAAATAAAGATCAGGATATGTGCTAATAATGGTAGAAGTTTCATACTTTAATCATAAAAGGCACACTTGTTTTATTATGGGAGCCAAACGAGTACACTATGACCCAAGTATTTTGCCAAACTTTCTGATTTTTTTTTTTACATATTTTTGACAGTATGAACTTGAAATGACCTTGATATGACCTTGACCTTGTTTTTCGTCGTTATCCAAGTAAAACATAATCTCAACCCATGTTAGACTTCATAGCCCAATTATGCATCAATAGTTTTCCACGGGAGCCCAAACTGATGTTTAACAGCTGCTGCACACTGTAATTTTGCTCGTCCAATTAAACATTTAGGAAAGGGTGTAGTAAGGGGAATACTTAGGGTGTATCCCCCCCCCCCAAGTTAGATACTGCCCTCAATCTCCCAAAATGCGCGTGGAAAAGATATCTGACCAAGACTGTGTCAAAAGTAATCCTTTGTAATAGATGACTGCACCACTAGTATTGTTTAAATTGATTAAAAGTGGATATTTTCACTATTTGTGGCCATTTTGACCTTCAAATGACTCTAAAGTAACCTTGACATGACCTTGATGGTATTTGTATGATTACCAAGAGTCTCTTAGAGTATTTCGCACACTTATGGAATACAAAAACATTTCATAGATATTGTAATACACAATTTTCACCACTTTTTAGCTTCGCAATTAGATATTTTGACCTTTCAAGGTCAATGACCTCTAGAGGTCACCAGGGGTCAAATCTAACTTACCTCCACATCTTAAAATAAACTACAGGATATGTACTAATAATGGTGGAAGTTTCATGCTTTAATCATAAAATGCACAATGGTTCCATTATGGGAGCTTAACCACTACACTAACGAACATAATTCGATCTTATGCTCGCCAAATATTGAAGCCTTAGCGTATCAGTGCTACACTAGTAACGCCTGCGGTCTACCAGGATTGTAGGATGAAACCACTTTTTGTGTAGTAAACATTTTTACAAACGAATTTAAGTGGAGATTATTGTGTAAAGTAAGCATAGATATCTAGAAGTGAGAAAGATCAGTTACATTATTTTTTGTGTGAAAATTTTTCATTTCAGAACACACGCCACTGAACACTTCTCCTTAAAACAATATCGTCTGAGATTCCTGTACCCTACTTTGACCCTGGATCCAACGCCTCTGAGTCGTGAGGATGGAGTTTTAAATCCTGCATCGGACACCTGTTTTTTTGCTACTGACACAAACACAGGGTTCGGCACATACCATACCGATATAACTGTTGGGGCATTACGTCGATCCAGCGTCGTAGACGGTGGATCAACGTCAAACCAACATTAATTCAATGTTTTGTGTCTACTGAGCTATTGTCGGCTATTCAGGATTAAATCAAGCGAATGTTTTTCTCTCCCACTTGTAAATATTCAATATCGTTGTGAACCTCCGTGATTGAGAGGTAGCGTGCTCTTCCTCAGCCCGCAGAAATGTTTCTTCTCCATCCACGTGTGAAAGTCAGTATTGTGCGGAGCCTCCGTGACCGAGAGGTAGCGTGCTCGGCCTCAGACCGCTAGGGCTCGAATTTCGAATCCTGTGTCTGGAGGACAGTGTCATCTCAATCATCTCACCATCTTCAGGAGGTTCTACTGGCCCAGTTTAGCCTATATGTGCACAAACGTGGCCTAAAGCCCGATTCATTTAATTTTTCTCAGCCCGCAGATTTACTGTTTCTAGAGGGGGCATCGATCATCTGATCCATTCCTCTGTCACCAAGAGGTCTCCGTGGCTTAGTTAGCTTGTGTGTGCACAGAAGTGGGGTTGTCCATTGATTCGTTAATTCATTGATATATTGATCAATTGATTGATTTATTAATTTATTCATTTGTTAATTTCTTCATTCGTTCATTCACTCAATCATTCATTCGTTTGTTCGTTTATTCATTCATTCATTCATTCATTCATTCATTCATTCATTCATTCATTCATTCATTCATTCATTCATTCGTTCATTCATGCTGTAATTGATTCATTGATTCACTCATTCATTCGTCCGTTCGGTCGTTCATTTATTTATTCAGGCAGTCTTT
>OZ024912.1:7929141-7961641 GCA_964017125.1 Flabesymbios commensalis
ACACGTGAGATCACCGATCCACCCCCGGGTTACGTGAGCGCGTGCTACATGGGCTCCCACCCCGCGACCCCGGAGCTCGCCAGCATCGGGTCCCACCCCGCGGCCCCCGGGGGCTCGTCAGCGCGCGCTACATAGATTCCCATCCCGCGGCCTCCACGTAACAATCAGGCCAGGTGCTGAGCCTGTCAGGGCTAGTCAGCCTGATAGCTCTGACGGTATGTGTCAGTGCCTCTAATTTGGGGCTGTATTCTGTGAAACGCAGTGACGTCACCGGAAACCGTCTTGAAACGGATTCAAAACGACCATAGACGTGAATAGCATGATAAGGTTTACCAAGATCAGTAATGCACACCCCATGATCTCAAACAATTGGAAGTCAGTACCATATGAATGAATGAATGAATGAATGAATGAATACATGAATGAATGAATGAATGAATGAATTATTGAATTAATGAATTAGTGAATAAACGAATGTATGAATGAATGAATAAATGAATGAATGAATGAATGAATGAATGAATGATTGAATAAACGAATGAATGAATGAATGAATGAATGAATGAATGAATGAATGAATGAATAAATGAATGAATTATTAAATGAATGAATGAATGAATGAATAAATGAATGAATGAATGAATGAATGAATAAATGAATGAATGAACGAATGATTGAATGATTAATAAATAAATGATTAAATGAATAAATGAACGAATTAATGAATGAATAAATGAATGAATGAATCAATGAATGAATTGATGAATAAATGAATAAATGAATGAATGAATGAATGAATGAATGAATGGATGAATGGATGAATAAATGAATGAAAGAATGAATGAATGTCGTTTTCTGCACAATCATTGCAATATCGCGACAGGGTGAAACCCGGATTAGGGATTATGCCTCCTCTTCAAGAGTTCATTATAGTGCATAGTACCATAGTCAGTAGTGCAAACTCTAGGCCTTTGAACAGTTTGGAGCACTGTATACGCACAGCCCCAATGACAAACATCCGGGATGCGAACCCTCTTTTTCCTAGCACAGCCGGATCGAATTAGCCATCGGGGCCGGTAGAATGAATGAATTAGTGCCTTGATGAATGAATGAATGAATGAATGAATGAATGAATGAATGAATGAATGAATGAATGAATGAATGAATGAAAATTACTAAATGAATAAAGGAAATAATGAATTAATGAATGGATGAATGTGAAAATGAATGAATAAATAGTTGAATGAAATATGAACAAATGAATGAATGAATGAATGAATGAATGAATGAATGAATGAATGAATAAATGAATGAATGAATGAATGAATAAATGAATGAATGAGTGAATGAATGCATGCAGGATATATGGTAGAATGAAAGAGTGAATTAGACGAATAAATGAATGAATAACAAAATAATCAGATGACGTCGACCTCCAGACAAAAGAGCAGTAACTCGACCCGTGGCGATATTGAGTGGAGAACCATGTTGTATCTTTGAAACCCAGAATACCAGAGCAGGGACGACTGAACGAGCTCAGGCGTGACAGCTGACAGCGTTAGCCACTTCATCAGGCTCGCTGCCCGAGGATGTGAGAGAATATGAGTCTGTCTACATCAGATCGGGCAGCTGGAGGTGCTGTCCCAGACGTAATGGACAAGATACGGTCATGTACAATTAACCCAGTTCGGGACAAAACCCGCAGCTGGGGGTATCACCTATACCAAGGAGTCTATAGATTCCTTGTCTGTACATATTGTAACCAGATAGATCCACATAGGTCAGAAATCACCAAGTCTAACCTTAAAACCGCTGAATTATTTTTTATATCAATGTAGAGTCCAACGGTTTTTTTCAATTTGAAATCACCATAAATGTCTTAGTTAGCTCTTTTGCGCTTTATTTGAATACCTATGTTATGGGTCTGAGGCCATTCTAAATTGTTCATTTTTTTTGCAGTGCGGGGAACGTCTTTATACGTCAGATTTTCACATCTGCAGTCGTCAGAATCTATTCTGAGGTTTAAAATGGTGTACACTGCTTCGTATTCACATCATTTCCCTTTGAATATTTACGTGTGGACTGAGAAAAAAACATTTCATTGCATAGAAAACCGACATACCGAGTGCATGAATGAAACCACACTTCTGAGTATTAAGCGGTAGCTTTAACCCTTGCAGCACCGACATATTCTTGTATAAACCCTGGAGACCAAAGGGTTATTTTCAATGTGAAATCATCACACATGTCTTAGTCAGCTATTGCCAATTCATTCGAATATCTATGTTATGGGTCTACAGACATACAAACAGAGCACATTTATTTCACAAAATGAGATGGCTGGGAGACCATCGCTAAGATTAAAAATAATCGCTGTCGCGCATGCCATTATAAATATTTTAATTCGTTAGGTGCGAGACCTTCTACAGACGTCAGATTCTGATGTATAAAGACGGTCCCCGCGCTGAATAGTAAGCACTACATCAGGGCTCCATCCCTGATCCCTAGCCCCAGTCCCTGTAGCCTACTCGGCGCCGGGGGCAATGCTAGTGTTTCTGTCTGTCAGATCTTACCCGCTTTGCCCGTTTGCCTTTTCCAGCTTGTTACATCATGATGTATTACCCAGAAAACTCAAGGCCCTCAACCGATGTTGGTTTGGTGTAGCATACGGTGGGCCGATAATAAACCACTATAGTGATTGGAAGATAATCTACCACCAAGTAGCGTAGACGTATGTGTCAGTCAGTCAGTCAGTCAGTCAGTCAGTGAATCAGTCAGTTAGTCAGTCAGCCAATCAGTCAGATCAGTCAGATCAGTCAGTCAATCAGTCAGTAGTCAGTCAGTCAGTCATGCGGTCGATCGGTCAGTCGATCGGTCAGTCAGTCAGTAAGTCTACCATTTATAGTTATCAAGACCGAACTAGATATTGACCCACCCTACCGTCGTACAAAACCCCGCCCAGTGCGTCAGTTCAAAAAGGCTATTTGGGAAGCTATCAGGCAACAAATTAGGAGCTGCTGGACCTCCTTTTCAGAAAACAGTCCCAGCCGTTCTGTTATTGAAAAGTGGTTGAAACTTAAATCCATCCTAAACCAATGCCTAGACAAATTTATACCAACTAAAATGACTTCCTCTCGGGAAAATCTACCTTGGATATCCAAATCACTCCTTGTATCTATTCGGAAGAAACATCTTTATATAGCAAAGCCAAGCGTACGAATAAAGCTGACCTTTGGGCAAAATATAAATTATGTAAACGGCAGACCCAGCGTGCCATCAGGTCTGACAGGTGGTCTTTTTTGACAAACAAACTTTTTGAATCTTTAGAACAAAAACATTCAAAACCACTCTGGCGTGATATTAAATCTAAACGTCAGGACGGAAATGGTGTCTCTCCCTTGAAGGAAAACGGCCAGCTGCATTCAGATAGCAGACGTAAGGCCGAAATGCTAAACAAGCAATTTTGCTCAGTTTTTACCTAGGAAGACACCACGAATATACCTAAATTAACAGGACCACCGAATACTGGAATGCCTAAATTCGAAATTACCGTTCAAGGTAACTAAATTATTTGAGGGTTTAAATGGCGGAAAGGCATCTGGACCGGACGAGCACCCGAACTTGATTCTGAAAAATGCTGCCAACAAAATATCTCCTTTTCTTAAAATTATTTTCGACCAATCTCTACAGACGGGCAAATTACCAGATGACTGGGTAGAGGCTAATGTTGCCCCAGTTTTCAAAAAAGGGGATCGGCACTCTCCGGCAAACTACAGGCCGATATCCCTCATATGTGTTTGTGCCAAATTACTCGAACACATCATTTGTAAACAAATTATGTCCCATTTTTCGGAAAACAAAATTTTAACACCTGTACAGCATGGCTTTCGATCAAAACACTCATTCTGTTCTGAAAAAGATAATATTTTATTGGGGGTGGTGTATATCCCCCCCCCCCGAAAATAGCCCATATTCCAACATAAATCTGTTTGATGATTTAGAAAATAATTTAATATATCTGAAAGGGAATGTTGAAAATTGTAAAATTTGTCTTATGGGTGACTTTAATTCCAGGACAGCTGAAATGTCTGATAATTTACTCACTGAAACACGTATGGACAGCTGTGATGATTTTGAAAATGAATTGTTGATTCATGCACACGCACTAAATGTATGTAACATAAGCCTAAGCAGGTCTAGTGGTGATGATATATGTAACAATTACGGTTATCGATTTGTTGACTTCTGTAAAAATATGGGGCTATACATCGCAAATGGACGGTGTGGAGAAGATTGTAATATTGGTAAAACTACATGTAAAGGGACTAGTTTGGTTGATTATATTGTTATATCTCATGATTTATTTCCCATAGTGAAAATGTTGTAGTTGAGGATTTTAACCCTATGCTATCAGATATTCATAATCCTGTTATATGTACTTTAGCTTACAACGTAAATTATAATAATGCAAATAGTGAAACCGAGGATGATTTAATAGATGATGCAGTATATAAAGTTGCACCTATCAAACCTACTTGGAAATCAGAAACAGAATGTATGTTTAAACATGAATTGTCACATAAACATCAAAATAAAATGAATGATATTGATTTACAGCTTAACAATATGCTACGAAGCGGTGTCGATGACCAGACTTCTATTAATACAATAGCACAGAGTATTTGTAACATTTTAGTAGAGACAGCGGATACTTTGGAATTAATAAATAAAAGGGGAGCTACAAAACAGAAAAGAGCGCGAACACTTGATCATAAGCCATGGTATGACTCTGATTGTGAAAAACATAGAAAACGTTTTACCAAAACTAGACGTATTTACAACAGTAAGAAAACTCAAGAAGCCAAAACAGACATGACAGCTAGTAGTAAATCATACAAAGCATCATTGAATAAAGCCTTTAATAAATATCAAAAAGACATGCAAAACAAAATACGAAATCTGAAATCGACCGATCCGAAAGTGTATTGGCAGATTATAAATAAATCAGCTGACAATCACATTAGACAAGAGGTAAAAAAAATATCAATGCAGATATGTGTTGAACTTAACACTAATGACAGTAAAAGAGACGAAGGAGATGTAACTGATAAAACAAATATTGACAATTTAAATGTAGAATTAAACAAACCTTTTGAACCGTATGAAGTTAAAAAATCTATTAAAAAATTGAAAAAAAATAAAGCTTGTGGCAATGATCAAGTATTAATCGAATTTTTAAAATCGTCATGTGATTCTATGATTAATGTGTCTACAAAACTTTTTAATTTGGTATTACAAATGGGAATAGTCCCAGAAGAGTGGTGCATCAGTAATATTATACCTTTGTACAAGAACAAAGGCGACATATGTAACCCTGATAATTACAGGGGTATTTCAATTGTTAGTTGTTTCGGAAAATTATTTACGTCAGTCCTAAACCAAAGGTTAGGCATATTTATTGATGGCTATGGCCTAATTGGTTCCGAGCAAGGTGGTTTCAGAAAAGGACACTCTACCATTGATCACGTTTTTGTCCTCAAAACACTTATTGATTTATATCTCAATAAACGGAAACGTATATATTGTTGTTTTATATATTACAAAAAAGCTTTCGACAATGTTTCCCGAGTTAGTCTATGGACAAAAATGATATCTTTGAATATAAATGGCCAAATACTAAACGTAATAAAAAACCTGTACTCAAAGGCCAAATGCGATATAAAAATGAATGGTAAATTATCAAATGTATTTAAATCAGAGATAGGGGTAAGACAAGGTGATAATTTATCGCCTTTGTTATTCCCGATTTATTTATCAGATCTTGAAAGTTTCCTTAGTTCAAAATACGGTGGTTTGGCATATATTTCCGAACTGACAGAAAATGATGATGATCTTTACGAATATATTAAAATGTACATTTTTTTATATGCAGACGACACAGTTATTCTCGCAGAGTCACCAACAGAGCTTCAAATGTCATTAGATGCTATGCAGTCGTACTGTAATATTAGTCCAGGAATTTTAGGTTTTGAAATGGAAAAAAATAATATAAAGCTGAAAATTTCAGGAAGTGTTCTTTATGTCCTCCTTTATTACCTGTAAAAAGTCCCAAAGTTTCCCCTGAGCGGAACATCCTTTTTTTGACTGAATTCAAAATGGCCGCCAAGCGCCATGTTGAAGTTGTAATTCATGAACTATTTGACATACATTTTAATGTAATACCTCATTTCAACATGATTTTTAATGCTGAATTCATTTCTGAAGCTAGTAGTAACTTTTAGGGTTTCGTTAAAGAATAAATCCAAGATGGCTGCCATTTGATGTTGAATTGGGAGTAAGTCTATTGTCATTAGTATTTGAAATACATATAAACTTTTAAATCTATAGACTCCCAGTATGTCCTCCTTTAATACCTGTAAAAAGTCCCAAGGTTTTTCCCGGAGTGAAACATATTTTTCTCGACAAAATTCAAAATGGCCGCCAAGCACTATGTTGAAGTTGTAATTCCTGAACTACTAAACATTTTAATGTAATACCTCATTTCCACATGATTTTTTAGGCCTAATTTATTTCTGAAGTTATTAGTAACTTTTAAGGTTTTGCTGAAGAATAAATCCAAGATGGCCGCCATTTAAGGTTTCATTTGGAGCAAATGTCATTCGTATTCGAGATACATATAAACTTTTAAATCTTTAAATTACCAGTAATTATTGACCAGTAACAAATAACTCTATATCCAAAAGAAATATGCAGTAAACATTTTAATGTGTTTAATTCATAATACATGATAGCCAAAACATCATATTCAATCAATAAAGCAACGTCAGTCTGAGAGAGTAAAGTGCCATTTTGTTTCCTAATCATCAATCTGAATTTCATTAATTCGATATGGCTTACTGTAGGCCCCCTACCCAGTTCCCATTCAGCTTGTGTACCTCGCAGACCTGCTGCATCGTAACATGCAACCAACTTTGGCAACCACACCTAATCATTTTCATTAATTAATTGGGAGGTGCTGCATCAAGCTCCGTGAAAACTGGTTACAGGTTTTTATTTTAAAATTGACAGCCCCAGGCTGTTGCTGGTAATCTGCTGCCATGGAATTCTTGTACATTTAGACATGTCAGTGATAAATGTTATTTACTACTGCGTCAGCTGGGGTCCCAAGCAAATATCTTAAGCAAGGTCTCACACTCGAGTCCACAGGGTCATAGGCAAGGTCTCACACACAAGGCTGCATTGTTCTAGGCAAAGACTCACACCCAAGCCTACATGTCATAGACAAGGTCTCACAACTGAGCCCCGAGTGGCTAGGCAAGGACTCACACACGCACATGTATAGTCCATGGGCAAGGAATCACACCCGAGGCCGTAGTGTTCTAAGCAAGAACTCACACTCGAGTCCAAAAGGTCCTGGCCTAGGTATAACACTTGACCCTACAGGTCCTAGGAAGGATTCACATCCGAGCCTATAGGTCATAGGCAAGGATCAACCCCATGCGCGCATTGTATTGGGCAATCACTCACACCCGAGCCCGCAGCATCCTAGACATGGTCTCAAACCCGAACCTTCAAAGCCCGCATGGTCTTAGGCAAGGACTTTCACTCGAGCCGCCAAGGTCCTAGGCAAGGACTCACTCCCAAGCCCGCAGCGTCATATGCAAGGTCTCAAACCCGAGCCTACAAGTCATAGGAAAGGTTTTACCATGAGCCCGCATGGTTTTAGGCTAGGACTTACACCTGAGCCGGTGGGTCCTAGGCAAGGTCATACACTAGAGCCTACAGGGTCCTAGGCAAGCACTCACACCTAGGCCCTTATGGTCCTAGGCAAGATCTCACACCTCACATGCGGCATAAGGGTCCAATGCAAGGTATCACACCAGAGCCTGCAGGATCCTAGGGAAGGTCCCATACCCTATTTGTCATGTTTATATATATTTGATGCAACATTAATAGGAACCCAAATAAGTTTTTTTGTGTTTAAAATAACGAGGCCCATTCGATCCTGCTATAAAGAACCCTTGAAGTTATTCGATAAGACTAGGGCATAGTCCCTTCCTTCCTTCACGATATTGCCATGATTATGCAGAAAGCAACGTAAAGTAATATTCACTTGAAATAACGACACGTGTATAGATGACAGATATTTTGTAGTGTGGTTCAGCTGGGAAGGTCTATATCCTAAAACCTCAATGGAGCATATAAAAGTGTAATAGCAATTTATGAATGGTGATAACGGCACCAAAATAAGTTTGTGTATGCACCTGAGAGTAAAATGACCGTGATTTTTCAATATGACCACCATAATATGTAATAATAGGCCTACCTGAATTATTTGCTTGACGTTACTGATACGATTGTTTAGTTTTTATTTGATATTGTTTTTTTTCATCATGTTTTAACATGTTTACAATTTCTAAATTGCTACATTTTTGTTTCTATATTTTGACAAAAAAAATCAACAAACCTGTCAAACTAAAAAATAACCACCACACAAAATAATATTGATTATTATATTATGAAAGTTCTTTGAGTGCATCTAAATGCATAATTATGGCAGTTCTTCATCAGATAAGCCTGACTGTGTTTATGCATTATAACATAGTATTTTCCTCCATACAAAAAAATTACAATGCCCGATATTTTCAAGATGCCTGCTATTAAACTGACCCGTTCAACAGATACTTGAACACGTGCCCGCAAAAATGCACTTCAATTTCTTGCTTCCATTCTAAATCTGTTTTTTTTTAATCCTTTTTATATCTGATTGATGTCTGCTTTGGATGTAATTGATTTATCTCGTTAGATAAAATGATTTTTTTTGTGAATTATGCTTATTGTGTCCCTGCTTCCCGTGTTTCTGTTATGAATGACGAAATCATATTATATTGAGTAATAACAGATACAAATGTACATACAATATTCAATCTATTAAATCATCTTTCCTTTGAAAATATACTGAATTGTTAGAGGAAGTTTAGTGCTGAAAAATGAAATTAGTAATACCAGGGACACGTTGAGCCGTCTCGGTGTGGTAAGCTGTTGTGACATGGCACAACGCACGCTGTTGTCACCGTAATAATTTCATGCATCTTAATTTATAATTATTATTATCACATGAAAGGCTGGAGCAACACCGAGGACAATTTACTGGACTAAACCACATAGCATAACTGCCCTTGATTCCAGAGATACTTTTTACTGTCACTATGATTCCAAATACAACATTATGTGGACATAAAATAACAGAATTTCTGAAATTGTTCTTCTACCTCAATGGCGGCCATTTTGAACTGTGTAATGACATAAGCTTTACAACGTTAAAATAGGACCAAAATTAGGTTTCTCGTGAAAAATTATGGAGAAAAAATATATTACAAAGAATATATTAGAATTTCTTCATCAGTTACAATTTCAGTATTGTATCAGGCGGCCATTTTGGATTTTTGCAAATAAAACACGATCGAGGCTTTAAAACTTTAAAATAAGACATGAAATGAGTTCCCCGTGAAAAATTAAGTGAAAAAGAGGTATTACAAAGGAATATATGTTAACTTCTTCGTATGTTACAATTTTGGAATGGCCTCTGGCGGCCATTTTGGATTTTCGCGAAAAAAAACATGTTCCGCTCCTGGGAAACTTTGGGACTTTTTACAGGTCATTAAAGATGGCCATGTGAACAACTTCTGAAATTTTCAGCTTTATATTATTTTTTTCCATCTTTACCCCTGAAAATGCCTAAAATTCCTGGACTATATATGGAAGTTAAATATTAATACCAGCAAAACAAAAATAGTAATATTTTCAAGAGGAAAAGTTCGAAAATATCCCAAGTTTAACTTCCGAAATTCAAGTATTGATGTCATAGACAATTTCACCTACCTTGGTATTGTATTTAATTATAATGTAAAGTTTTTGATGTCATAGACAATTTCACCTACCTTGGTATTGTATTCAATTATAATGTAAAGTTTGGCAAAGCTAAAAAAAATGTTTTTAATAAAGCCAGTAGAGCTATGTTTTCACTTAAAAAAAAATCTAGAGTGTTGAATTTACCTATTGATTTACAGCTAGACCTTTTTGACAAGCTTGTCACACCAATACTTTTATATGGAAGTGAGATTTGGGCCTATGAAAATAACGATATCATCGAAAAGCTCCATTTGAGATATTGTAAATATATATTAAGTGTTAATAAAAGCACTACATCTTCGATGGTATACGGCGAATTGGGCCGTTATCCATTGAATATTGAATACACATCAAGATGTATTTTATTTTGGGCACGTATTATTTCAGGCCCAGTTTCAAAACTCTCAGTAAAAATGTATAATTTATTGTATAAAATGTATAATCTAGGTATTTATAATTCACCCTGCCTATCTTTTGTCAAATCTACTTTATTGTCTGCTGGGTTTGGATATGTTTGGCGAGATCAAAAGATACCCCGTACATATGAATATTTTAAAAAAAAATTTAAAACTAGACTTAAGGATCAATACCTTCAGACTTGGACAGACGATGTAGCATCAAATTCAAAATGTATAAATTACCGTATGTATAAGTCGGATAAATCGTTAGAATTCTACATTACTTTTCTACCTATGAAATTAAGAACCGTTTTTAGTCGTTTTAGGTGCAGAAATCACAAATTACATGTAGAAACTGGCATTTATAAAAACATCCCAAGATCTGAAATAGTATGCGTTAAATGTACTCAGTCAGAAATTGGTGATGAATTTCATTATATATTTCACTGTCCATTTTTTGCTGATCAGAGACGCACATACCTACCGAAGTATTGTCATATACACCCTTCGGCACCCAAATTCAAACGCATAATGAATGATAAAACAAAATTACGTAGTTTAGCGAATTTCATTAAGATTATTTTAGAAAGTGTGAAGTGAAAAAACTGTAATTGATTGTATAATAATGTATACATTATTATGTGTTATGTTGTATGTTTTGCTTATTACATTCACTGTTATTTTCTTGTATTCCTCCATGTGAGGCTTAAAGAATAAACACTTGAACTTGAACTTAAACTTGAACTTGAACTTGAAAGCCAGCTTTTGATTACAACTGATGAATTAATTCAAAATTTTGAAAGCAAGACACAAACAGATGTTGTTGTCTTGGATTTTAGTAGGGCCTTTGACGTTGTCCCCCACCAACGCCTCTTGCACAAGCTTGACCACTATGGAATTCGGGGATTCAAAATTTTCTGACCAATAGAACTCAAAAAGTAGTAGTTGATGGCAGCTCTTCGGAATCAGCTCGCGTGAGGTCCGGTGTGCCCCAGGGTACTGTTCTCGGACCCCTACTCTGTTTGACCTATAATAATGACCTCCCTTCCACGGTCTCCTCGCAGGTTCGTCTCTTTGCAGATGACTGCCTCCTGTATCGCCCGATAAAATCTCGAGCAGATCAGGAGCAGCTGCAGAGAGACCTATCTGCGTTACAGGACTGGGCAGATCGATGGGGGATGTGTTTCAACCCCTCGAAATGCTCGGTCCTGAGGGTGTCCAGGCCGAAATAAATAACCCTGGAATTTGGGTACACCCTTAAAGGCGAAACACTAGCGAACGTTTCATCAACACCATATCTTGGTGTTTGCCTTAGCGAGACCCTGGAATGGGAGGCCCACATTAACAAAATTACAAGTAAAGCAAATTCCACTCTGGGCTTCCTTCGGAGGAACCTGAAGGCATGTCCCCCTAAACTAAGGGTCAGATCATCTTCAGAATACTCTTCAGCAGTTTGGGACCCCTTTAGACAAAAATATATTGATAAATTAGAAAAAAATCAAAGATCAGCAGCAAGATTTGTCACCCAAAATTATAGACAAACAGCCAGTGTGACATCTCTCATTCAGAACCTGGGCTGGACTGACTTGAAAACAAGACGTAAAAATTCTATACTTGTGAGCATGTTCAAAATTTTAAATGAGCTAGTCGAAATTCCTATCAATGACCGTTTAATCCCAGCGGACAGAAGAACACGTGGTGGGCACAATCAGGCCTATAAACATCTTAGAGCTAACACCACACTGGGACAAAATTCTTTTTGGCATCGAACTATCCCTGATTGGAATTCTCTTCCGGCAGCTGCCATAGAATCAAAAACTGTGGCAGCGTTCAAGAGTCAACTGGTTGACTAATTCCACCAGCCCTTTCCCCCCTCCAGCCTGATACTCCAAATAAGAGGTGCTGCTGGATAATATTTCAAAGTTCAAATAAAGATATTTTGGCTAAGTAGACACATAACAAAGATACTGAAATGAATCGGAAAGAGGTAACTAAGATATTTAGGATGCTATTAAATTTAAAAAGCCTTTTGGTCTACATGGTTTATATTTCAGCGTTTCAAGGCTTAAAGGGTCAACAAAATAAAACAGTACGTTCAGTGAGAATAAAAATGAAATGAATTGGGCTTTAGACCACCTTTGTGCACATATAAGCTAAACTGGGCCAGGAGAACCTCCTGAGGATGGTGAGATGATTGAGATGACACTGTCCTCCAGACACAGGACTCGAAATTCGTGCCCTGGCGGTCTGAGGCCGAGCACGCTACCTCTCGGTCACGGAGGCTTCCCACAATACTGACTGTTTCTTTCAAACCGCCGAGACCGGGAATCGAACTCCGGACTCTGGCGTGAAAGGCAGCGGTGCTAACCACTACCCTAGGGCCCCCCCCCTCAGTGAGAATAAAGACTCCTAGCAAGAAATTGACCTTCGGCCAACGCCGGCATGTCCAACGCAGCTCGAACATTGAGGCAGAATTGGGTCAACATCGCCGATTGTCTGAGGTATTGCGTGCCTGTTATGGTAGATTGACCAATCAGGTTGACGCTAACATGTTATCCACACCTGTCGGCCATCGCTCAGTGGCTGCCAACTAAAACATCCCATCACATAACTACCTCAAGCGAATCCCTTCAACACTTTCAGTGCGGGGACCGTCTTTATACGTCATATTCTGACGGCTGTAGACGTCAGATTCTGACGTATCAAGTCGATCCCCGCTCTGAAAGAGTAAAATATTTATAATGGACGCAGCCCCATAACATAGGTATCCAAATGAAGCAGAAAGAGCTAACTAAGACAGTTATGACGATTTCAAATTGAATAAACTTTTATTCTCCATAGCTTAAGCAAACGTAATTCAGCGTTGTAAGGTTTAACCCTTTCACCGCCAAACACGCTTTTTTGCATTTTTTCATAATCATGATTTGTAATAGTACTTTTTTTAAAGTAAAACGGGACTTAAACCAGTGATATTCAAAACTATCGCCCCACCCCCTCCATTTAGATGAATCAGATTTTTTCAATCACTTGAAGCTGTGGATCGCGTGGGTGAAAAATTAAATTAGACATCTTTGTGGTTAAAGGGTTAAACACTGTATTTTCGTATTTATAGGGCATGTGCACTGTTTGACAGATACAACCACTGGCTAACTATCTATTTGCGAGGGTGCATCCAGAAGACGCCTCCGAGGTGAGGGGGGGGGGGGGGTGGTGGTGCAAGAGTAGCCCACTATATTTCCAGATTATAATTTTCTCTAAATGCATAACTGCCTAATTTGACGATGATGTATTTTGAAAGCAATTACTTCGAAGTGGATAAACATTACTGAAGTAAACACAATTTGTATAAAAACATATGCCAATCGCTGGTGAAGAGTCAAAAGGAGATAAGTCCATTGCCCCCCCCCCCCTCCCCCTCCTCTCTTTGATGGTACCGTAGTGATTCTACATACACTTCACATTATGATTATGACGTTTTACTCTTATGCTAGAATCCTCGGGGACTTATTCAAATTTGACTCTAGATGCTCATACACAAGTGTAGCCTATGGAAGACCAATAACCACAAAAATGTCAAATGTGACTTATCTCACTTTGACTCTTCACCAGCGCAATCTAGTTTGATTATGATTTTTGCTTCATGTTTTTTTTTGAAGGACAACTATTAAGGCCGTAAACGGCAATAGACGGGATCAGCACTTCGAAACTGAATGGCCTACTTGAAATGTCATAATCTGACGTCTGATTACACATTGTTATTGGAAACAAAATGCTCCTTTAAATATCAAGATTTGTTAATGTTTGGTCTCAAATTAAACAAACTTTGGTAATTTTCTTCCACTTCAAGTTGTGGGTCGCGGTGCTGAAATATTTCACATGACAAAAAACGAGTGATCAAATGTTCAAATCTTATTGAGTAAACACACATTTATTTTATCAGGTATGTGAAGTTAGTTACATAAAATCGTGTTTCATCAAAATTAAGGTGCAGGTGCCCGCCGCATACTCATCCAAGGTTATTCTCATCGTGACATTGACCCTGACATTTAAAAATCATACTGAAAAATAAAGATAAAAAATCAAATTAAAACTAAATGTGGTCGATCATCAAAATTAATGTGCAGGAGTCTGATATCGCAACACGATCAAACAGTAATCTATAAATGCGTACACAGTGTGCCAGAAACATATAATATGTTATTTTGCGAGAATCATCCCCTCTAAGCTCAACACCTACAGCTATGAGCCAACAACTTATTCTGGCAATGACGACAATGCTGCAGTGGGCCACTATCTCTGATTTATCAAGCATTGAGCTGTGTGTCTCTGTGGGGGCCTGGATGTAGTCAGCCCAGATAACACACAACTTCACGGAAATCTATCTGGATTCTGCTTTAGCCAGTCTGCAAAACAGCCAGAACAAGTTGTTGAGATGACAAACGTATTTCTGGTGTAGTCTGAAAGATGGATAATACCACATGTTAACTGCCACAAACTCCCCCCGTAAATCCGGATTTGTCGCTGAACTATAACCCGCCGGTTCCACCTCATAAGCGTGAGAGCTTAGGAGGTGGAACCAGGAAGAAAAACTATCTTGACATCCCGGAAAAAAACGTTGCCACTTTCCTACATTATTCGGGTAAATATTTCTATTTTGATAGCACAGGTGATTATTTTGAGGCTCTGACATCACTGAAGATGACATCAGATGAATTCTATAATAAAACATGTGTTTTATGTTGTATTTTTTCAATATATCGACTGATAAATACATTAATATTCCAGTGCATGGAGCATCTGACGTATATTTTCCCAGTCGTATTTTTTTTTGTTATGTTATTATGATGTTTAAATTTAAATTCAATCAACTTGTGGCATACATATACTCTAGTTACAATAGAGTAAACTATGTGGTTGTTTTTGTTTGTTTGTTTGTTTGTTTGTTTGTTTGTTTGTTTGTTTGTTTGTTTGTTTGTTTGTTTGTTTGTTTGTTTGTTTGTTTGTTTGTTTGTTTGTTTGTTTGTTTGTTTGTTTGTTTGTTTGTTTGTTTGTTTGTTTGTTTGTTTGTTTGTTTGTTTGTTTGTTTGTTTGTTTGTTTGTTTGTTTGTTTGTTTGTTTGTTCGCTTCTTTGTTTTACCCCAATCCAAAATGGCGAAATCGCCTGTCACGTGCTAATCCAAATTAAATATCTCATCTGTTAAATGCAGATACCAAATACAATTCATGAAAAGAAAAAGGTCATAGTCCACCACAGTAAAGTAGAATATTCTGCGATATTATGCTTGTGTTTTTTTTATAAAATCAGGGTATTTTATTCACCTTGAGTTGATGATTGCTTAAGCAATCGACATCTGATAGTGTCCGGCATGTACTACTCAGGCGCAATCCTCATCAACGGTATATGTTAGGCTTGCTGCTAAAGTCGTTTTAATGCACTTTTTATACTGCTATTTTACAGCCTGAATAATTCTTTGTGTCTATAGTTTTTTTCTTTGGAAGCCTGAATAAAAAATATTTATATTATTATTATAGTGACACCAGATCTGTTGTGTTTCACGTCGTCTTCAAATGCTGAGCTGCAAAGTTAGAATGTAAAACTCAACCGGGAGATAGATATCTTGTGTTTTTGCTATTTTTTTCACCGTGAGCTTGATATTTGCTCAGAGGCAGCCTGAACAAGCAAACACGAGTCATCCACCCAATGATGGTTCAATGTTTGGCCAGCGTCATAGACCCTGCCCAACATTGAACCAACATTGGGTGGATGTCCCCTTTCTGCAGCCTGAGGAAGCAGTCAGATCACAGGTGAAAAATAAACAACAAAACGTGCCAGTTCAAAATGGCGGTGAGGCGTCTATAGAGGTCATATCCGGCGCCAATAGAGGTCATAAGTTTCATCTGTCAGTCTCAATGTCATCACAGTATATTCTCAGACGGTAGTTCTGAACAGATGGCACATACTGCTGCATAAATCATCAACAGGTTCAAGAAAATTATTATACTACAAAATTTTATTGGAACTTTCACTCACGTCAAGGATAGTCACTTGAAGTTGCGTCTCGCTGATGCCATCCACAACTCCAAGTGAGTCAAAATTATTCAGGTTTGACGAAGTGGAGGTCGTCTATTTTCAAATCTTTCTATCTTCAACATGTTTAAAATGTGGTACTTAGTGTGATAATAAAAAATAAAAAAACGGAATATAATCGGGATCTGCGGTCAAAGGGCTAATACCATTTATCAGGTATTAAACGTGAGATGGGTGAGTAGGGTGTATAAAATTATTACCACAATCCTGTTCAGTTAAGCAGTTACCCAATTCTGACATATTTTTGTATAAACAATGGAGACCAAAGGTTTTTTCAACTTGAAATCACCATAAATAGCTTAATTAGCTCTTTCCACTTCATTTGAATACCTGTATGTTATGGATCTACGGCCATTAGATTTTGTTAATTTTTTCAGCGCATGGACCGTCTTTTTTATATACGTCAGAATCTGACGTCTACTACAGACCTCAGATTCTGACGTATAAAGATGGTCCCCGCACTGAATAGGTTAACCTTACAAGTGTTACATTGTGTGAGGGTGTATTATAACTTTGTTTTCCAGTGGTTGTTATCTGTTATAGATCTATGGCAATTACGTCAGAATCTGACGTCTACAGACGTCAGATTATGAAGACGATCCCCGCGCAGAAAGAGTTGAATTTCCCTGGGCGAAGGGGGTGTATTATAACTTTGTTTTCCAGTGGTTGTTACTATAGTGACAGAGACACATGTAGCCACCTGTCTCCTCATCATCTCCAGATCCAGCCACCTCCGTCTGCAGCCCCAGACCCCCCCCCCCGCCCTGCCTTAGTGAGGTACGCACCTCCATCTGTTAGTTGTGTAGCATCTCACACCGTCTCCCAGAAAACAAGAGACCAGCAAACGTGAGAAATTCACCCAAGGTTGTTTTAATGTTGGGCCAGCGTCGCAGACGATGGCCCACCATTAAAACAACATTAGTGGTCTTCCCAATATCAAAACAACGTTGATTAACATGTGTTTGTCCGGATATGTGGCCCCAATGTTGTTTTAATGTTGGGCCAGCGTCGCAGACGATAAGCAGACATTAAAACAACATTTGTTGCCTAGTGCTTGTCTGAGAGTTTAGCCAATGTTTGTTTTAAAGCTGGGCCAGCGTCGCAGACGGTTGCCCAGCAATAAAACATCATTGGCTGCATTGGGTTTGTTGGCAGACATTGAACCAATGTTGTTTTAATGTTGGGCCAGCGTCGCAGACAGTAGACCAGCATTGAAGCGATGTTCGGTCATCATGTCTGCTGTGCTCTCACATCAGTCTTACAGCTGCCTGAACAGCCTGAAAACGTCTTCTGTGTCGATGGCAAAGAGCCAATACAGGTGCTAACAACATATCAACTACTCTCACAGAAAAGGCCGGCGCCTTATAGGACGTCTTGAGTTTTAATTTAAGTCATATGAAAAAACAGATCTAAAATATGAAACAAGTATGAAAAGTCTAGCGTAGCAGTGTAATAATATAAGTAAATATGTATTGACAACGAAGAAGTTATTTTTAACTCGAATGAAAAAATAAAAAATTATCTGACCACCCCAAACTGAATTTGTTAGAATGTAAACGTTCCGCATGTAATATTGACACATCTTCAACTATTTTTCTGAAAAAATCAATGGTGTCTCATGTGATCCTCTACTCGTAGCAGAAATTAGTTAAAAGTGATATTAGAAATTTGTACCGTGAAATTTTGTAACCGCTTTCTATATTTTTTTAAAAAATAATCACAATTAAAATAATTTGTAGAAAATGGTATTGTTTAGAATGTAATAAATGCATTTTAAACTCTCTATGATACAGTCACATTCCAGTGGCACCTCGGAAAATTGAAATTCTGTTCCGAAATTTGCGAATATATTAGTGTAAAACATGTGTATATGACCCCTATATTTTGCGATATTAAGCTTCTTAATCTTAAATAGCGGTAGTAGAATATATCACTTCATGAAGTACACTTGATTTGAATGCGCATATAAAAAAATGCTGCTAAACACGAAAAAAAATGATCGTTAAAATATATACAGAAAAAGTGTTTTAATAGAGCACATGGTACTCGAAGTTTATGCAACATATCCCCGAAACACAATTCCCAATAACCACATAAAAAGATTTATATAAAATCGTAAACCTCCACGCTTCAGCATTATTATTACGGTAAATATTAGGACTATGTAACTATTAGGACTATGTGACTATTAGGACTATGTGGCAGATAAATCAAATACAATAGAAAATGCAAGTGACATCTCTATTAATGCTTTTTCGAAACTAGTCGATGAGATTGAGCGATATGTTATACTACAGGGGAAGGCTTATACCATAACTATAAGCTACTTTACATGCCTAAAAAAATTGATCCGTTGCTACCTGATAATTACAAACCATCCAATCTGCATAGGCGGCTTGAGAAATAAAATTAAATGAATCGGGCTTAAGGCCACCTTTGTGCACATACAGGCTAAACTGGGCCAGGAGAACCTCCTGAGAATGGTGAGATGAATGAGACACAGGATTCGAAATTCGAGCCCTGGCGGTCTGAGGCCGATCACGCTACTTCTCAGTCACGGAGGCTCCCCACAATACTCACTTTCACACGTGGATAGGGAAGAAACATATTTGTTTATTTCAAACCGCCGAGACCGGGAATCGAACCCCGAACTCTGGCGTGAAAGGCAGCGGTGCTAACCACTACCCTAGGGCCCCCGCCCGGCTTGAGAAACGGTTTGGTAAACGTATAACCATGATAACGGTTCTACCCCAACACGGACAGGGAAAATCAAACATTCTGTTCAGTAGTTCGATCAATCTTGCTCATGCTATTAGAACATTTAACAGTGGCTAACAAAGCAAACACAAAGAAACAAGTCTACAACTTCCACTGCGAGATGTATGGGCTGACGAGATGATACTCCATAGAGCTATTGGAATACTCAGCCATCAAATAGAAACCATGACTGCAGGGAATATGTAGGCCTATCAATTCCATCTGCAGATGATTGCACCGAGAAACGCTCTGGTAAGTGCATACCTCTATTGGTTTTAAGGCTGCGCTATGGCTGATTGATAAAATATCATACAGAAATGGAGTTGACACAGCACATTCAGATGAGGCTGGAAGTAAAGCTTGTTCATTGGCGCATAACTTACAATTGTACCAACATAACAGTACCACTAATTCATTTGGGAATCGCAATTCTTATACATCATAACCATTGTTCAAGATCACTCATTGACACTGTTCATAGTTATGGAAGTTGTGTGTGCATTGATGAGTTAAGGCGTTTTTTAACAAGTGCGGCTGAGAATGGACTACGTCATGTGCAGAATGGTATATATATTCCCAGTTCAATAGATATCACCACTGTAGATTTCAGTACTGTACAAGAAGGTGATGATAATGTTGACATAAACTGTTATTGATGGAAAGAATACATTACATCTAATGGCATGGGTATTGTTTCAAGAGCAGACAACAGATAAAGCCCCAACTCAGGAGATAATTCCTCGTGTGCCAGAAAAATATATTGTCATGTCAAATGAAATTGAATCTCTAATACAAATATAGGCCTACCCATTTGCAAAAGCAACAGTGCGTAGTGAAGCAACAAAGACAGCTTTTGAAAAGCAACATGCACTGCAGACACACCGTTACAGTATGCCTAATAAGAATGCCTGGATACTTCTCCATCTACTCTCTCATGGAAAGGTCCCGTTGCAGAGTGGATATGAAACACAGGACACTGCCATTACGTTTTCGTGAGGATACCAGTCATTAATCGCTGAAAAACACTCACCTCGCACTGTGGTTGGACATGCACCAATAGTAGATGCAAAATCCTCAGATATGTCAACAGTGCGTATATAGTCATGAAAAACTGCACAGAAGTGTCACATGCACTTGGTCAGTCATGTTCAGTGCAAACAATGGACCAACAGCTGTATTGTATAGCAAAGCAAGTTATGTGGTATTTACCAGATGAATTCAACAGCCACACTATGCGACTTGGTGGCTTTCACACACAGTTTTTGCAGCATTTGATTGATTAACAGTCTGATATGTGTGATGGAAATGACATACATAACGGTGCATCTCAACTAAATGAAACAATAGATGCCGATGCATTTAACATGTTTAACGTACTGATTGAAAAGTTCAATTAACAAAGCTCTGATGTTTCACCGACGTGTAGGTATTGGCACATATTTCTCGAAGTTATTGAGCTAATGCTATTAGATTTGCAATCTGAACGACTGGGAAATTGGGAACAAGCTAGTTTTTAGCCCGATGTGTTTGCAACTAACAAACTTCTCACGCTGGTTTCCAGTATATATATTAGACACGCTTAATCTCCCACCGGCGCACTTCAGACACAGTTCAAAACTGGACAATTTGTTGTACAACAGGTACAGCACTAAACCCTCAATAGAAGCCGGTCAACGTGCTCGAAGAGCTGGACATGATGCCAACAAAAATATACACTGTTCATGGCGGGCATCCAGCTCCAACATGGAAACAATTCCTGGAAGTTTTCGACAACAAGCAATGTCTGATACAGCTCCTTTGTGGTTACTTTTCAAATGATAGCCAGGATTTTGTTCACAAACACCCAGCTAAATCGCAATATTTTGTTGGTGGCGGTAATGGAGAAGAAGTTAGCTATATCACATCAGAGGGCACATCTAAACCAAGTCATAAATTTAGCTCACACGAAGAAGCTGATACTCAGATGATATTCCACGCCATAGATGCAGATATAATGCTTGAGAAGAGTCATGAAAAAGGACGAATAATTATTCGATCAGCCGATACAGATGTGCTAGTCGTGGTACTTTATTATTACCAGCAACTGTATAGGGCCTAATACCTCACAGCTTTGGATACAACCAGGAATCGTTACAGCTACGCAAGACAGACGACGTTACATATATAATATACCAGTGCATGAAATATATGATAGTTCAGGTGGGATATTCCCTGAAGCACATGCCCTAACGGGAAGTGACACATCTTCAGCTATATTTGGGATTGGAAAAAAGACTTCCATGAAAGTCATCACCAAATCGCCAGAGAATTTTAGTGAACTTGTTAAACTGTCAGGCACTGATGATGATGCGGCATTAGAGCAGGCTAGGAAGCTAGTTTGAGCTAATTGACAGATTGAAATGTGAATGTGGTCATAGGCAAATGTGTTCTACTGGATGCCCTTGCTATCAAAGTGGAATACCATACATTAAAATTTGCTCTTGTGCTGCCATGGACAATGTAACAACTGTCTAAGATATTATTAAAGACACTGACGAGTAAAAGTGTTCAAAGTTACATTGCATTGAGACAACTATGCTCATACTTTGTGTTTGTTTAGACACTTTAACATGTTTAATGGTAAAACTTGTCCTCAGTAGTCTATTGTATTACACACTGACTCTAGTCTGTAGCAAATCGTGATTTTAGTGATGTTGTGTCATGTGGTACTACTTATTAAAGATTTAATTGAATTCGATGCTAATAAACTCTAAATATATAGATTTTTATTTGTTAAATGGCTATAAGCCAAATGTTGTTTATTTGAAATGGTGAAGGGCTATTTGTGGATTTTTGTGTATTAGTATTAAAATAGGCCTAATATAAACATTGAATTAACTAGTGTTATATGTTATTACATTGGTAGCAATTTGATGCCAATTAGATAGAATGATATATATTCCTTTCTGTTATTGATCTGTGTTTTAGTTTGATAAATTCTTTTTTTTTTTTTGTAATTTGCCCTGCTTATACACATTTGCGCGTTATGCAGTCATTTATGTAAAACTAGTCTAATATTTTTCATCGTAATTGATGTTGGGTTTACTCATGTACATGTCTGGAGGACAGTGTCATCTCAATCATCTCACCCTCCTCAGGAGGTTCTCCTGGCCCAGTTTAGCCTATATGTGCACAAAGGTGGCCTAAAGCCCGATTCATTTCATTTACTCATGTACATTAGTGCATCGACTAAAACATCATTTGTTATTATAGTAGGTAATGGACTAATGGTTTGTTATTTGTGTTTTATCAGATTATGTATTTCAATGATCAATAATTCGAACTAAGAATGGTATCGATGAACAATGGAACACACATATATATCGAATAATTAGTGGGAATTGTAAATTTGTTCCTACAATATTCATAGATTCGCCAAGGAAATACAAGCCACGGACTCTTTTAATTACTATGTATGGTGTATTTTTCAAAATATCCTATTTAATTTACCGTTACAATCATTAAATCTGGTTTTCATTTTTTTTATTAGAATATAACCCCACGTGAGACACTTTTGGGATGAGGATGGTGTATTTGAGCTCAATTTGGACAAATTTCTCCCAATAATACAATTCCACATCAGCCACCATTAAAAAGAGGAGAAAAGTTCCAATAAGGTGGACTATAATTTGCCCCTATTACATTCTGAGCCTTAAAGTCGATTTTTATAGCCACCAGCTGCACATCTATGGCCACAGAGTCGAGATATATATGTTGGTGCTATTTGCTTTAGTACATTATAATAAATGAATAATTAAACACTCTATTATCTAGAATCTATTAAATACTCATACCTAGCAAAAAGATAGTGATCTGTAGAAACTGGGTGTGACCCTTTCAGTGTGGGGACCGACTTTAAATGTCAGAATCTGACGTCCATAGACGTCAGAATCTGACGTCTAATGTCGACCCCGTACTGTAAGAGTCATAATATTTAATATTTATAACGACCTGAGAACCATAACATAGGTATTTAAATAAAGCAGGATGAGCTACCATTTGATTTTTATCAAAATATTTCAGCGCCTAAAGAGTTAACACTTAATCTGCTTAGCAGTCAGAAGAAGTGAGACAAGATCACCGTGGAGACCTCTTTCATTATGATTTTTCTACATTTATAAATTATATACATAAAAAAACAGCAATCGACCATTCCTTGTTTGGCTACGATACAACTCCCGGGGTATCTTAGTCAATGACTGTATATGTGTTTTATTTTTATTAGCACATTTAATACCAGCTTTGAAAAAGTTAAAGATAAAACGTGACACCAATCAACAATAATTCAAAACCGTTGACCTCTATTTTGTCAACCTGAATAATTTTCACTCACTTGAAGTTGTGGATCGCGTCAGCGAAACACAACTTCCAATTAAATAATTTGGCGGTCAAAAGGGTTAAACATTTGTACAGGGAGTTACCACCTTCCGCCATTCATCTTGGTCCTTTTCTCCTCTCGCCCTCACTCAGTCATTTAACTACTTGGCATTTTTCAACAGCGAGTAACATGTTTAGCCACTTTTTAAGCAGAAAACCAAGATGGCGTCTTATGTGATTAGTGACGTATTGATTGATGTCCATCAACACTATAAAGACAGATCGCCACCTGGCGAAAGGACTGGTGTTAGTCAGTGTGACCTAGATCTTTGATCATTCATTGGTGGAGAGCAAGATCTCGACCAATTACAACCCAGTGATGTAGGTCAAATCAAGATAGTAAACCAACGCACATTGTTGAAAATGAAATAAAATAGGTGTCGGTACGGCGAGGTATAAAGCTATTTATAAGAAATGAAAGTGGGCGCTTGCACATTTAACATTTGCGCCAAATTGTTGGCATCTATTTCTCATTCATTTGAAGCTGGAATTGCTAACGCAAATTCCAGCTTCAAATGACGAAAAATATCAAATTTAATGGAACAAAGAAACCTTTCAAATTGAAAACAATGAATAACAAAGCATCTCACACAAACTATTTTATCAATTTCGATTGAATCATGCTTGAAAACCGTATAGATAGGAAGGCTATTCCCCCTGGCCCAGCGCAGAGGGGATACCCTTCCTATCTATATGGTTTATCAGTTTCGGTGGTATTTTATTCAGATTGAAACTGGATTGAAACCATATAGATAGGAAGAGTATTCCCCCTGGCCAAGCGCAGGGGGAATACCCTTCCTATCTATATGGTTTATCAGTTTCGGTGGTATTTTATTCAGATTGAAACTGGATTGAAACCATATAGATAGGAAGGGTATTCCCCCTGGCCAAGCGCAGGGGGAATACCCTTCCTATCTATACGGTTTATCAATTTCGGTGGTATTTTATTCGGATTGAAACTTGCTTGACACCATTATATATACATTTAACCATTTAATCCCTCACAATGCATTACACCTTCATTTTACATCCCTGAAAACACACTCAATTTTCCTATAATTAAGGGTTTTAGAATGAAAATTTCCATAGAACTGCTTTACCAATACATTGCAATTTTCTTTATTTTTTAAACAACATCAAGTCATTTTCATCCACTACAAGTCGAGAATTGCGACAGCAGTTCGCGGCTTGTAGTGGATAAGGATGACAATGGTATTTTCAGGCTTGAAAGGGTTAATTATGCACCACTGTCCATTCACCACATTGTCATTCTCAATTATATTCGTTATATAAAACGTGGTGTCACCCATCACAATAAGGCGGCCATAAACTATGTAACATGCTACGTACATAAAAAAAAACTCTTACAAGACCGTTACACACAATGAGGAGTCCTACAACGCTGAATTTGTTTTTGTATATATGTTTTTTTCAATTTGAAGTCGGCATAAATTACTTAGTTAGGTCTTGCCGCTTCTTTTGAACATCTATGTTATGGGTCTCGGCCATTATAAATGTGTACAATTTTTATAAATTTGTAGTTCTTTCAGTGCGGGATGAATTTTAGACGTCAGAATCTGCTATCAAAAGTAGATCCATGCGTTGAAAGGGTTTATAGGTCTTTAGCTTGATGACTTCTAAAAATATCATTCAACAAATTTAATACAAACAATGCAACATGATGCGTAGACTCTGCAAAACTGCTTGAATCATTAGTGACGTCTATACCCCAGGAAGGTTATGCTTTTGATCGTGTTGGTTTTGTCTGTCTGTCTGTATGATTGTCCATCAGATTACTTAAAAAGACTCATGAACGGGTTTGCAATATTTTTTTATCAGATGTGTGTCTTGGCCCAGGAAGAATCGACTAGATTTCGGTGATCATCCGGATCACTATCTGGATCCAGGATCTGGATTACGACCAGGATCGAACGGATATTAACCTTTTCAGTGCAGTTGTACAGTTTAGTATTGTATGAGCACATAGTATTTAACCTTTTCACTACCATACATGACGGAAATTTCCGTCGTCATTCGTCAATGAACGTAACCATAAAATGACACAAATTTTCGTCAAATATATACTACATTTATGTATTTTTCGTCATTTGAAGCTGGAAATTGCGTTAGCAATTCCAGCTTCAAATGACGAAAAATAGAACTCCTACACCAGTATATCTGGATCCTGGCATGCACTCCGGCCTGGAAGTCAAAGGGTTAATTTATCCAGATGTTTGTCTCATTAGATGGGCGGGTGCCCTAGGGTAGTGGTTAGCACCGCTGCCTTTCACGCTTCGGGGTTCGGTTCCCGGTCTCGGCGGTTTGAAAGAAACAAAAAATGTTTCTTCCCCATCCACGTGTGAAAGAGGTAGCGTGCTCGGCCTCAGACCGCCAGGGCTCGAATTACGAAAAGTGTGTCTGGAGGACAGTGTCATCTCAATCATCTCACCAACCTCAGGAGGTTCTCCTGGCCCAGTTTAGCCTATATGTGCACAAAGGTGGCCTAAAGCCCAATTCATTTCATTTTCATTTTTGTCTTATTAGATCTTGTCGATGATCCGGATTAATAATCATTCATTTCGGCGTAGGTTTGCAGTCTCGTACTGCCTGTCTAGTTGGCACATACATGCAACCCCTACTTGAATACCATGTTGGGCGGGAACCAGCTGTAGAGGCTTTATTGAAGCCTGTTAACCCTCTAAACCCTCATGATGCATTAAAGCATCATTTTACATCTCTGTAAACAGACTTAATTCTCCTTCAACTGAGGTTTTTAAAACGAAAATTTCTATGAAACCGGCTTACCAATACATTGTAATTTTCTTAAATTTTTAAACCACATCAAATCATCTTCATCCACTACAAGTCGAGAATTGCGATAGCAATTCGCGGCTTGTGGTGGGTGAAAATGACTATGGTTGAAACTTCTACCAAAGGTGTGTCTCGGGTCAAGGACCAATCCATTATTAGGGATGATTCGGATTGTGATTCAGAGGTGTGTCTCGGGCCAAAAATCAATTCATTAATTTCGGCGAAAGTTTACAGTCTCTGACTGACTGTCTAGTATACTAACCCTTTCAATGCGGGAGCCTGAAATTTTTAAAAAAATATAGTGTACGTAGACCCATAGCATATTCAAATATTCAAATTAACCGGAAAGAGCCGAATTACTGAATAAGACATTTATGATCATCTCAAATTGAAAATAACCCTTTGTTCTCTATGGTTCAAACAAAAAATATGTCCGCGTTGTAAAGGTTAATAATTATATTTGTTATTTATCTTGTTATTGTATGTATCTGATTATATACATTTCACGAAATCAACTCAATTGAATGTGATGTTTTTCATCACTACGACCCAGCAGGTTAACACACACAGTTAGCATCCATATTTTCTCACACTGTAAGTGGGTCCACTTTGAGGATGGCCGTATTATCTGAGACGAGCCTGAGGCGGCCATTGTGAACCTCTAAATAGTATTCATCCACTCTGTTGTCAGATTAGCCCACAGCCATCTGCTCAGTGTTTCTGCTCTATACATGCAGACACATATATCGTCCCCTTGGATATGAAAGGGTGTATCTGCCACTTGGCAAAGTGGCAGATACACCCTTTTACATCCAAGGGGACGACGATATATATACATGTATACAGGTTCGAAAGAGTGAGATTTCAACCGATGTTAACTTTTTAGAAACTAGTTTCAACATTCTCGAATTTGAAACTAGAGAGGCTAACTTTTTCGGACTACGACTTCGGCTTCCTTCTGTCGCAATACAGAAAGCGAAGTAAAACAGTATTCACTCACTCACTCACTCACTCACTCACTCACTCACTCACTCACTCACTCACTCACTCACTCACTCACTCACTCACTCACTCACTCACTCACTCACTCACTCACTCACTCACTCACTCACTCACTCACTCACTCACTCACTCACTCACTCACTCACTCACTCACTCACTCACTCACTCACACACTCACTCACTCACTCACTCACTCACTCACTCACTCACTCACTCACTCACTCACTCACTCACTCACTCACATTCTGCTTCGACCTAGTGAGAGTTCTATGATATTGGAAGCTCTGATGCCTGGCGGCAGGTGTGTACGTTTTATATTACCAGGTTATATAAACTTACAGTCATTTACTGGGTACGTCATAATAAACTAGTACCTCGGTATCATATGTCACATTCTCTATATACACTTACAAGTAAGGTTAACCCTTACACCGCTAAATTAAATAATTTAAATTTAAATTTTGGGTGAAAATTACTCATATTTGGTTTGATCGGCTGATAAAACAACTTAAAAACGACTATGGTTTTGCTTGGGGAAAGTAGATTAAATAGATTAAAGATTAGAGGAAGTAGATTAAATTAGTTTGTTGAATTAAGTTGTTGAGTCAGTTAAAATTGCTGAGCCTCTATAGTATTTGCTAAATGTAACTTTAAAGAAATTAAAAAATATTTGACCTTCGACTTTGTAAATGGAAATAATGTTCGGTCACTTAAGGCGTGTAAATGGTGCAGTTAAACATGTTAAATGTAAAAGTAACACAGATTCTGATTAAAAATCAACGTTTATGAGCTATTATGTTCCATTTCTATGTTGTATTTAAGTTTTTGAACCGTTAGCCCACCTGAACTTGTTACCGCGACCTACAAGTTTAATCGGGTGAAGATTTGATAAATGTGTATCCCAGTTTTTTGCTAATCTTGCTGATTGTGACATTAATCACATTAAAAACTACAACTTAAAAAGTCAATGAAAAATAACGTTCGGTTTTGCACTAAGTACCGATGTCATATATATATAGCCATACCAGTGGGCCACGCTAACGTATCCTTGGCTATGCGGATCGCATGTACCTTTGATGCTGCAGCATGTCAAAACAATAAACAATATGCGAGCTGCTCATGTTAACGTTTTAACCCGTACAGCGCGGGGATCGACTTTAGTCGTCAAAATCTGACGTCTACAGACGTCAGATTAGGACGTCTAAAGTCGATCACCGCACTGTAAGAGCAAAATATTTCTAGTGGTCGTAGACCCATAACATATGTATTCAAACGAATCGGAAAGAGCTAACGAAGACATTTATGATGATTTCATATTAAAAAAAACCCTTTGGTTGCGATGTCTTTTACAAATCAACTCAGAGCTTTAAGGGCTATATGCTCCTTTGTCGCGAATGGTATCTTTAATTAAATACTTTGAATGACGCTCGGTATGATCCGTCACAATATGGAGGTCCTCAGCTCTCATCTGAGATAGTATACACGGGTAGTGTACATGCTTTATATGAATGAATGAATGAATGAATGAATGAATGAATGAATGAATGAATGAATGAATGAATGAATGAATAAATGAATGAATGAATGAATGAATGAATGAATAAATGAATGAATAAATGAATGAATGAATGAATGAATGAATGAATGAATGAATAAATGAATGAATGAATAAATGAATGAATGAATGAATGAATGAATGAATGAATGAATAAATGAATGAATGTATGAATGAATGAATGAATGAATGAATGAATGAATGAATGAATGAATGAATGAATGATTAAGTGAATGAATGAATGAATGAATGAATGAATGAATGAATGAATGAATGAATGAATGAATGAATGAATGAATGAATGAATGAATGAATGAATGAATGAATGAATGAATGAATGAATGAATACATGAATGAATGACTGAATGACAGAGCACTGTATGTGCGCTATAGAAGAACTTATTATTATTATCATTATGAATGAATGGATGAATGAATGAATGAATGAATAAATAAATGAATGAATGAATGAATGAATGAATGAATAAATGAATGAATGAACGAATGAATGAATGAATGAATGAATGAATGAATGAATGAATGAATGAATGAATGAACGAGCGAATGAATGAATGAATGAATGAATGAATGAATGAATGAATGAATGAATGAATGAATGAATGAATAAATGAATGAATGAATGAATGGATGAATGAATGAATGAATGAATGAATGGATGAATGAATGGATGAATGAATGAATGAATGCATGAATGATTGAATGAATGAATGAATGAATGAATGAATGAATGAATGAATGAATGAATGAATGAATGAATAAATGAATGAATAAATGAATGAATGAATGAATAAATGAATGAATGAATGAATGACTGAATAAATGAATGAATAAATGAATAAACGAATGAATGAATGAATGATTCAATTTATAAATTTTATAAAACAATGGTTGAATGAATGAATGAATGAAAGAATGAATGAAAGAATGAAAGAATGAATGAATGAATGAATGAATGAATAAATGAATGAATGAATGAATGAATGAATTAATTAATTAATTAATTAATTAATTAATAATTAATTAATTAATTAATTAATTAATTAATTAATTAATAATGGTTGAATGAATGAATGAATGAATGAATGAATGAATTAATAAATGAATGAATGAATGAATGAATGAATGAATGAATGAATGAATGAATGAATGAATGAATGAATGAATGAATGAATGAATGAATGAATAAATCGGGTTTTACGCCACCTTCGTATAAATCATGGAGACCACGTTTTTTTTCAATTTGAAATCATCATAAATGACTTAGTTATCTCCTTCTACCTAATTTGAAAATCTATGTTATGGGTCTACGGCCATTACAATAGTTAAACTCTCTAAGTGCGGGGAGCGACTTCAAACGTCAGATTTTGATGTCCACAGACGTCAAATTCTGACGTCAAAAATCGGTCCCCATGCTGTAAGGGTCATAAGTCGGTACAGTGTGTTTTACAAAATTAACCCTTAGAGCACTAAGCCAAAAAAAAAAAATTAAGCCAACTTTTCATCCACAACTTCAAGTGACTAAAAATTACTTTAATTTGCAAAATCTAGGTTGAAATGTATATGATTATCACAAATTTGATACATATTTAATTTTTAAAACCTGGTTTAATATACAAGACAATTAAAACATGAGAAAACAATACTATAGTCAACTGTAGTCGACATCAGTGTGCTAAGGGTTAATCTGATTTGTATTCACCTCGAATTACGCCAGCAATTTACCTTTCAATTTGAATGAAAATGACAGCAAATGGGTTAAACGGTACTAGTATATATATAGGAAAGGTGCGAGGATGTGATACAAGCAATAACTCACGACTTAAGTGGGTCAAGGCTGCTTAAGAACTGTAATGAATTCAGTGTGGTTTCCACGACGACGGCCGGAAGTAACAATCAATCACCACGGCTACTTAGCTATAGATACTCCTTTTCAGTGGCTTAGTTAAAAAACACCAATACTGGATTCAGCTGTTCAATTCTATTACTGTAGTAGGTCCTACATGACAGTTTATCAGTTCCTCATCAGCAAATGCATTATTTCAGTGTGTGATTTTATTTAGGGGGGGGGGGGGGGCAAACCAAATCTTAAAATGTTTTCGTAGATCATTATAGTCGTATTATATATTCGTATATTATTTAATATATTTAGTTTATATATCATTTGTATATTTAATTTGCGAAGTTTTATCCCCTCGAGCTCAATTTAATTTTTCACACACTTGAAGTTGTGTCTTGTTACTCCATCAAACACAAAACACGTGTAAAACATTTATACACCGTCGGACCAGCGTATAAGACGTTGTAAAATGTCATACACATTTTTCGCGCTCAGTGGGACCGCGATACACAACTTCAAATGACTGAAAATGTAGGTGATTTGTGAAATCTAGGTCCCAACATATATCAATGTTTCAAGATTTGACACATTTTTACTTGTAACCACTGGTCATACAGGTGCTAAATAAGACACAGAATATTTATACTGTAGTCGACATCAGTGGACTAGGTGTTAACATTACACATTTTTGCGCCAAGAAAATGAGGGCTGATGCTGGCACGACGTCGCGGGATCGTCTTTAGAAGTCATAATCCGACGTTTATAGTATAAAACCGATCCCTGCACTGAAAGGGTTACAAACAAATATAATTATTTTTTTAGAAATATAAAATGTTCAATATAAAATGTTCAATATAAAATGTTCAAGCAAGCAGCAGCCGTCGACAAAATGCTGGTTTAAAGCTGGATCAACACTCAAGCAACCCCTGGAGAACCCTGCAAGGGTAATAGTACTGAAGGGTTCCTTCTAAATAACCCATATTGCTTAGAGTGAACGTCTGCGACGTTGACCCCGGTATTAAACCGATATTCGCATCACGACTCTTGTTTGGGAGGGTTGTGCACAAATTCAACGAGGATGCTGTATCTTTTGACTCTAATAGCGCTAATCACGATTAGAGCCGTTTTAGTCCGTTTTATTTGCCGATAAAAATCACGGTTAAAGGCAACGAAATGTATGTTTAAACATCAAGATCTGCAAATATTAGTCTCAAATTAAACGAATAGGAGTAATTTTCACCAACTTGAAGCTGTGGATCGCGGTAGCGAGACACAACTTCAAGTGGGTGACAATTTAATGTTTCAATGTAGCTTTAGGGGTAAAGGAGGTTTAGACAAGTGATTTCAACATAAGTCTTGGCGATCTGAGGGTGAGCATCCTACCTACAAGTCACTGAGGCTCCCCGTGTGTAAATAAAACACTTCCTATCTGAGGATGCAACTAAACGATCTGAGGGTGAGCATCCTACCTACAAGTCACTGGGGCTCCCCGTGTGTAAATAAAACACTTCCTATCTGAGGATGCAACTAAACCTGGTAAGTGTTGAGGTTCCGGGAAGACACGGAAAGTACAGGTGTGCACAGTGTGCACAGATGGGCAACTATATCAACATGTTGGTACTGCACACAATACATAGGTCAAGGAACACCTGTAGTGCACTGTGGCACAAGTGTAAGGAAATTCTAATCCAGGTTGCATGTAA